>VXBP01001600.1:0-13094 GCA_013400115.1 Rhinopomastus cyanomelas
CCTTCCAACCCCTAACATCCTATGATCCTAAGACCCAGTGGACTCTGCAGTGCGGGTAAGGGGGTGCTGGCCACGGTTTGGGGAATTTCACCACAATCAGGAGCTAAAATGTGGGGGCTCTCTTCTTGTACAAGCATTATCCCAGTTCTGGACTCCTCACCACCCATTTCCCTGCCAGGATCTTGCTGCTGAAGCACATGTTATGTACTCAAGAGTTCATTTATTTGCTCTGCTTTATATCTTTTCCCCCATTGCATCTGTTGTCCAGCCATCCGCACCTCTCTCTCTGCAGCACTTGTCTGTTCTGTGATGTCCCCACATCAGTGGCTGTGCCTGCAACATCTCAGACCCCAGTGAACTCTCTTGCGTGTTCTAAACCTTCCCACCTGCCTCCTCAGCTGCCTCTGAGTATTGAGCAGAGTATAAATTGCTTTTATTGGAGCAAAGCTGACTTTGGGCTCACGGCAGAAATTCCCCAACCTCCCAGGTTGGGTTTTTTTCCCTTTCCCAGTGGGATTACCAAGGTTAGTCAATGAGCATGAGTCAATTTGGGGTTGCAGCTATTCTTGGCTGGGTTTAGACACCACAGTACGGGCAGCTGCGTGGCTTCCTGGCATGAAGCAGCTTTGGCAGGATAAACGAGAACATATTGATAATCAGCCCTGTACTGGCTGCAGGCTAACCTTGCTAAATGGTTTAAAGGGGACAGGGATTTTGCTTGAAATCCCCTTTTTGGGGGGGGATGCTGCTGGGGACCAGTTTACACCAGTTTGAACAAAACTATACATTGGCTTATGAGCTATCTCACTTTTGCCATAGGACCTGGAGATGAGCATCCTTCCTGTAGACTGACACTGCAATGGGATTGTACCATCCCTGGCAGCCTCTCCTCATCCTTTATTTAATTTCCCACACCCAGCCAGGCCACTGGCTGCTCCCTAATTAAGGAGGGACATAGCTGTTTTGGAGGGAGCTTGTGGGGCATCCAATACAGGGGTTGTCTCAGGTTTTTTCTTTCCAAGGGTGACACCATGTGTAGGGCACAGAAGTGAGTTCCTGGATGAGCTGGACTGAGATGATGGGATGGAAGTGGCTGAGGGTGCTCAGCACCCAGAAAGAAGTTGCAGGCAAAGAGGCAGGATAGATGCCACATCCCCTTCCCTCTAGGCCAGCTTCAGCTGTCCACATGTCCCGTTTCCCTCCCCGTCTCTTTCTCATAGGGAAGGAAACTGAGGCACAGCCAGGACAAGCATCCTCCAGCTTTACAGTTTCTTTCTCCAAGACCAGTGAGGACAGTTGGAAGGACTGGGGATGTTTCGAAAAGGACAAAAGGCTACCTCAAAGAACTGGGCTTTACTTCTTCTTGAGTATGAATGGCTGGAGGAAACACCTTCTCTATAGAGTGAAGGTATGGCAACTCCCAAGGAGTATGGGAAGCAGGATTTGAGGTTGCTGGAGTGGGAATAAAAGTGCTCATTCCTGCAGGGTAAAACTTCTAAATTCTTGTGGTCTGGGGTTTTTTTGCTTCCATTTCTCAATTCCTTTTCCACGCACATAGGTGCTACTGCCGCTTCCACTTTTTCATCAGCAAAAAGCCAACAAGCAGATTTATAAGAATTCTTTTGCCTCTCCTCAACCCCAAAGCCAATGTATTGGCTTTTTTTTCCTCCCCTTGCAGTTTCTGTTGCTTGTTCTCAATTGTTCCTAGTGGAGATGTCCATTGTAGAGCACACGGAACACAGTAACCCAGGTATGATTTCCAGCACAAAGGGATGCAGTAACAACTGTTTAAACCTGTGTTCAAATTTGGCTGGTCTGGCTGAAGAAGATAGGGGTTGATTTGTCTTGCTTTTCTCACAGGAGAATTTCCCCACCAACACCCCCTTCTACCCAGCCATGTGCAGGGGTGAGGTTTTCAGAGAGCTGCAGCCTTGGTTTGACTGGGGGAAAGGATAAGCATCACAGTGAGATGATCCGGACCTATAGTGACACCTCTCATCTCTTCCTCCAGGAGAGATTTAATCCTGCAGATCTCCTGCAGCAAATCTTAGAGGAAAAAATAATTATTCCTTGCTGTGAATGGCAAAAAGGAGTTGGGTTTGGGGTTTTCTAGGTAATACCAGGGGTAACCCTCAAGGAGCTGTGGGATAACTTAAAAATTAAACTTAGCATTATTTGCACATTAAGGAAAGTTCTAAGCCTCTAGGGTGGAGTACAGCTGGAACACAAGGAATCCCTTCCTCTGATGGTTCTCCAAGCAACTGGGTCTGCAAACCCTGAGGGGTGAAGCAATACGAAGGCATTGTGGTCAACCCTTGTGAGGAAATGTGCAGCCATGGCCAAGGCCTGTGATAAGATGTACCGGATGGGAATGTACTGGTGCTTCGAAGAAGATAAAGCTGTACCCTTGCAACCCTGAGTCATCTTTCTGTCCTCTTTTTCATGAAACACTAAATTTTAAACAAAAACATGTATGACTAGAGTCACTCAAGCTCCACCTCGCAGATAAAAAATAATATAAAATAGCCCACAAAAGGGTGAATTGGGAGGGAAGATACCATATTGGACAAGTCGGGAAATGTTCGTGGACCTCTGACTCCTAAGAATCAGTCGACGGGCTGAGACCTCCTTCCCCCCCCATAGGGACGCTTTTGGGTGAGACACAAATCTTCTCGAGAACTTTATAAATCTCTATTGAGTTACTTTTATAATCTAACGCGTTAGTATTGAGCTGCTTTATATCTTAATGCTTTGGTAATTTTAATATTTGTGTACACATATTTTGCAAACAGTACTCATCACCGACAATCCATAAAGAACCTGTAAATCTGTTGCTCTAATAAATTACTCTCGTTCACGTGAACTAGCCTTGCCATTTCTCTTATGACACCGCACGAGTCCATAGATTGTGGCTAGACGAGAACGGAACACACTATCGAGTGAATCCGAGTTATACGGACTCGTAGTGTGGCACTGTCGAGTGAATCCGACCTAGTTATTGGACTCATAGTGTGAAATTGGATATTGCTCAGGATCTGGACTTGTACTCCCTGCCAAATGCACTGCCCACCCCCCCCTCCCCTTAATGCAACAGGAGCTTCCCTCCAGCCTTCAATGGAGCAGAAAGACTTCCACTCACAGTAAGTGCTGAGGTCCTAATGTTTCATTATAGAGCATAAAGCAGGGTAATACTCAACCAATTACACTAATGCTGCTTATTTGTTCTTGTAACAGAGAGTAATTGCTCACCCAGAAGCCATTAAATCAGATAAGAGCAGAACAAACAGAACTATTGATTTTATTCACTATATATTTATACACCTACCACTCTGGAGCATGAGCAGCCACTGCTCTCTGGGTGTTCTTCCACTTGTGAGCCAGACAAAGACATTTGTCACGGTGGTGGGTGGTGTTTCTACTGTTCAAGCAGCTGTAGGAAAGGCAAGGGTTGTGCTGCGGTTTATTCATCCTCCCTACCATCAGCTCAGCTTCCCACTGCTGGGCTTGGGGAGAAACTGAGGGATGGGGAAAGACTCTGGTGAATTAAATGAGTTTGGGGACACCACTGCGAGTATGGGCTATCCAGGTAAGGCTTGGGGACAGCCCTCTGCTGGTGGCAATGGCCACCACTGTCCCAGCTCCCAGCCCACCCAAGAGGACCCAGGCAGTGATGAGTTAAACCTGCGGAGGAGATGTTAAACACCTGAGAGCAGCAAGAGGGAATAAAAGGTGAGGAGAAGGAGGAAGAAGGTGGTGGTGGGAGGCAGTTCATTGATCCTGGTATGGGGATCAATGGGGGAATATTAAACACCCGAGAGAACCTTGGGGAATAAAGCGTGAGCAGGAAGATGACAACTACACCAGCCACCAACACAAAGAAGAACAAGAGGGTTGTGTGAGGCATTTCATTGCTCTTGCTGTGGGTAGGTGGCTGGAACATGCTACCCTTGGGATGAGCTGAGGTTTAGGCTATTTGAGACAACTCCACCTCCCAGTTCTCAGCTGGGACAGCTGGAAATGACGGTGTTTGCTAGCCCTAACCTGCTCAGGACACAGCCCTCAGGATACACTAGTGACATGCTTTGAAATGTGACGCTGGAACCACAGAGGGACTGGTGATGACTGGAGAGTATCTGTTGAGGATTAGGGTTAGGGTTAGATTAGGGGTTAGAATTAGGGTTAGAGTTAGGTTAGGGTAAGGTTTTAGGGTTAGGGTTAGCCATTAGTGTTAGGATTAGAGTAAGGATTACGGTTAGGGTTTAGGGTTAGGGTCAGGGTTAAAGTTAGGGTTAGGTTTAGGGTTAGGGTTAGCTTTTTGGGTTATGTGTTATGGTTATGGTAACGGTTAGGTCAGGGTTAGAGTTAGGTTTAAGGTTTGGGTTAGGTTAGGGTTAGGGTTAGAATTACGTTTAGGTTAGGTTTAGGGGTAGGGTTAGAGGTTTAGGGTTAGTATTAGTGTTAGGACTAGGGTTAGGGTTATGGTTATGTTAGGGTTAACGTTAGGTTTGCGTTAGGCTTAGAGTTAGGGTTACGGTTTGGGATAGGGTTAAGTTTAGGGGTAGCGTTAGGTTTAGGGTTTAGGGTTAGAGTTAGGGGTTAGTGTTAGAGTTAGGGTCAGGGTTAGGGTTAGGATTGGATTAGGGTTAAGATTAGGGTTAGAGTTAGGGTTAGGATCCCGTTACCATTAAGGGTTAGGTTAGGGTTATGGTTAAGTTAGGGTTAGAGTTAGGATTAGGGTTAGTGTTAAAGTAAAGGTTAGAGTTAGGGTTAGTGTTACGGTTACGGTTAGGGCTGGGTTAGAGTTAGCGTTTTGGTTAGGGTTAGGTTTAGAGGGTTACTGTTAGGGTTAGAGTTAAGGTTAGGGTTACAGTTAATGTTAGGATTAGTGTTATGGTTATAACATTAGGGTTAAGATTAGGGTTAGGGTTACGTTAGGGTGAGACTTAAGCTTAGGTTTAGGGTTAGGGTTAGGGTTAGTGTTTGCTATTTGGGTTAGGGTTAAGTTTAAGTTTAGATTTAGGGGTTAGGGTTGCCCTTAGTGTTTCGGTTAGGGTTAGAGTTACGGTTAGGGTTAGGTTTAGACTTAGGTTTAGTGTGTCGAGTTAGGTTGCCGGGTTAGGTTTAGGGTTTGTTTTACGTTGTCGGCTTAAGGTTAGTGGTAGGGTTAGGGTTACGGTTAGGGTGCCGAGTTAGGGTTAGAGTTAGGTTGAACCTGTTGTGTTAGGGTTAAGGTTATGGTTAGGGTGTTAGGATACGGTTAGGGGTTAGAGATTAGGGTTATGGTTAGGGTTAGGCAATTAGGGTTATTGCTAGGGTTAAGGATTTAGGTTAGGGATTAGGTTAGTGTTAGGATTAGAGCTAGGATTAGTTTAAGGTTAAGGTTAGAGTTAAGGTTGGGGTAAGACCATTAGAGTTTGGGTTAGGGTTAGAGTTAGGGTTAGAGTTAGGGCTAGTTCTAGGTTAATGTTAGGATTAGGGTTAGTTTACGGTTAGGTTTAGGTTTAGGGTTAGTGTGTTAGGGTTAATGTTAGGTTAGGGTTAGGGTGTTAGGGTTAATGTTAGGTTTAGAGTTAGGTTTAGATTTAGGATTAGGGTTAGAGTTACAGTTATAGTTAGTTAGGGTTTGGGTTAGGTTAGGGTTAGAGTTACCATTAGGTTTAGAATTAGGTTTAGGGTGAGTTTAGAGTTAGGGTTATGGTTAGGGGGCTTAAGGTTAGGTTTAGGATCAGGTTAGCGTTAGTTTAGGGTTACGGTTAGGTTTAGGGTTAGGGTCTGGTTTAGGGTTGGGGGTTAGTGTTATGGTTACAATTAGGTGATTAAGGTTATTGTTAAGTTTAGGTTTAGGTTTAGAGTTAGTGTTAGATTTAGAATTAGAGTTACTGTTAGGGTTAGACAATTAGGGTTAGGGTTAGGGGGTTACAGTTAGGTTTAAGATCAGGTTAGAGTTAGCGTTATGGTTAGGGTCAGGTTAGGGTTAGGGTTAGGGATATGGTGTCAGGTTAGGATTAGTTTTAGGCTTAGGGTTAGTGTTAGGGTTGTTGTTAGTGTTTTCATTAGCTTTAGGTTAGGAGTAGAGTGTCTGTTTAGGGTGTCGGATTAGGTTGTTGGGTTACGGTTAAGGTTAGGTTAGGGTTAGGGTGTGGGGCTGGAGTTACGGTAAGAGTTAGCGTTAGGGTTAGAGTGTTGTTTTAGGGTGTCTATTTAGGGTATCGAATTAGGTTGTTGGGTTAGTGTTAGTGTTCGTGTTAGGGTTAAGGTCAGGGTTACGGTTATGGTTAGGGTTACAGACAGGGTTAGGGTTAGGTTTGGGGTGTCGGGTTAAGGACAGGTTTAGGGTTTGGGTTAATTTTAGGGTTAGTATTAAATTTATGGTTAGTTATTTAGGGTTAGGTTGTTAGGGTTAGTGGTTAGTTTTAGGGTTATTGTTAATTTGGGGTTAGGATGTTAGGGTTAGTGTTACTGTTAGTGTTAGGTATGGGTTATTGTTAGGTTTAGGGTTAGTTTTAGAGTTAAGGGTAGTATTAGGGTTAGAGTTAAGGGTTGGGTTACAGTTTGGTTTAGCGTTAGGGGTAGGGTTATAGTCAGTGTTATGGTTAGGGATAGATATAGGGTGTTGGGTTAGTGTTAGGGTGTTAGTTTAGCATTAGGATTATGGTCAGTGTTATTGTTACAGTTAGGATTAGGATTAGGGTTAGAATCTGTGTTAAGAGTTGGGGTTAGGGTTAAGGTTAGGGTTAGAGTGTCAATTTAGGTTTTTTGATTTTCCCTGCAAGCCCATAAGACTAGCAGTACTTAGATGCAGGGTTCAGTGTTCCCTGAGAAGCTAACCAAATATGTATGGTCATTGTGGCAGGAATACATTTTGTGAGGAATTCCCTCTATGTGTTCATAAGACCTGGACTAGCTCTAAAAGGAAGGATCGTAGACCCAAATTTCCTGCATCTTTTCACTGTCCCTAGAAGCCCTACTGGCAATAGTTATCTGCATGTGCAAGATTTCCCTGAGGAACTAACTTGAAATACATGGACCCGGGGCCGGGAATCACTTCTGCCGAGACTGCCCTCTTAGGGTACATAAGATCAAGGCTTGATCTCCAAGGTAGGACGGTAGACCTGAATTGTGCTGCTGCTTTTGCTTGTCCCTACAAGCAATTCAAACTGGCAATACTTACTTGCATGTTCCAGCCTTCTTTGACAAGCTAACTTGAAATAAATGGACCAGGGGCCAGGAATCGCTTTTGCCGACACTGTCCTCGTAAGGTACATGAGATCCAGCCTTGTTCTCCCAGGAAGGACGGTAAACCTGAATTGTGATGCTACTTTTGATTGTCTTAGATACCATTCAAACTGTCAGTAGTTATCTGCATATCCGAGATTTTGCTGAGGAGCTAACTTGAAATACATGGACCAGGTGCCAGGAATCGCTTTTGCCAACACTGTCCTCTTAAGGTACATGAGATCAGGATGTGATATGCCAGGAAGGAGGGTAGACCTGAATTGTGATGCTGCTTTTCATTGTCCTAGAAGCCATTCAAACTGGCAATACTTACTTTCATGTTCCAGTCTTCTCTGAAGAGCTAACTTGAAATACATGGACCGGGTGCTGGGAATCTCTTTTGCCAAGAATGCCCTCTTAAGGTACGTGAGATCAAGGCTTGTTTCTCCCAGGAAGGACGGTAGACTTGAATTGTGCTGCTGCTTTTCATTGTCCCTAGAAGCCCTTCAAACTGGCAATACTTACCTGCATTTTCCAGCCTTTCCTGACTAGCTAACCTGAAGTTTATGGCCAGGGTGCCGGGAATCATTGATTACATGTGCCTTTACAGTGCACTGTCTCGGAAAAAGTGATTCCAGGCACCAGGTCCATGTATTTCAAGTTAGATCCTCAGGGAAATCTCTGAAACACAGATAACCACTGCCGGTTTGAATGGTTTGTAAAGGCATTTAAAAGGTGCAGTAAAGTTTGGGGTTAAGATCCTTCCTTTGAGAACTAGTCCAGCTCTTATGAACATATAGAGGAAATTCCAAGCAAAAGCTATTCCTGCCGCAATGACAATACAGGTTAGCTCCTGAGGTAACAGTGAAACGTGCACATATCTACTGTGAGATTCAAGGGCTTCTAAGGACAATAAAAAAGCAGCAGCACAATTCAAGTTTACCATTCTTCCTGGGAGAACAAGCCTTGATTACATGTGACTTTACTGTGCAGTCTCAATTAAAGCAATTACCAAAACCCTGACAATACATTTCATGTTAGCTCATCAGGGAAATCTCTGAAATGCAGATCACTACTGCCAGTTTGAAGGGCTTCTAGAGACAAATAAAGCAGCAGCACAATTCAGGTCTACCATTCTCCCTGGCAGAACAAGTCTTGTTTTCATATGCCTTTACTGTGGAGTCTCAGCTAAAGCAATTCCGAGCCCCAGGTCCATGTATTTCACGTTTGCTCCTCAGGGAAAGCTTGGACATGCAGGTTACTATTGCCAGTTTGAAGGGCTTCTAGGGACAATGAAAAGCAGCAGCACGATTCCTGTCTCCCCTTCTTCCATGGAGAACAAGCATTGATTACATGTGCCCTTACAGGTCAGTCTCTGTAAAAGCAATTCCCACCACACTGACCATGCATTTCATGTTATCTCCTCGGGGAAATATCTGAAACGCAGATAACTACTGCCAGTTTGAAGGGCTTCTAGGGACAATGAAAAGCAGCATCACGATTCTTGTCTCCTTTTATTCCTTGGAGAACAAGCCTTCATTACACGTGCCTTTACACGGCAGTCTCGGCTAAAGTGATTCCTAGCACCTGGTCCATGTATTTCATGTAGGTCCTCAGGGACATTTCTAAAACAGAGATAAGTACTGCCAGTTTGAAGGGCTCCTACGGACAATGAAAAGCAGCAGCACCATTCCAGTCTCCTTTATTCCTGAGAGAACATGTGCTTTTATGGAGCAGTATCCGCAAAACTGATTCCCACACCCTGACCACACATTTGATGTTATCTCCTCAGGGAAATCTCTGCAACACAGATAACTACTGCCAGTTTGAAGGGCTTCTAGGGACAATGAAAAGCAGCAGCACAATTCAGGTATCCCATTCTTCCTGGGACAAAAAGCATTGATTACATGCCCTTACAGGGCAGTCTCGGCTAAAGCGATTCCCACACTCTGACTACACATTTGATGTTATCTGCTAAGGAAAATCTCGTACATGCAGATAACTACTGCCAGTTTGAAGGGTTAGGGTTAGACCGGATAGGGTTAGGGTTAGGGGTTCCAGACACGGAAGGACTTGAAAAATTACCTTTATTTTCAGCGTCTTCTAAGTCCTTTTTGTTTGCCAAGAGAATTTCTTCCCTCTGGTCAGTTAGTAATTTAGCAAGACTCCGCTCTCTGAAAGAGAAAACTACCTCTTACGCAAGTCCCGTGCCATCTGACATCTAGTCTCCTCAGGCCAGTTACGCTAACCAAACGCTCCTCACTGTCTTGCCTCTCCAAAAACTTGGGGACAGCTGATTTTTCTAAGGCTGCATCGACGCTGAAGAAATAGGCTGAGCCTGCTTTGGCCTTGATTTTGCTGTTAATTGTCCAGCCTCCCATGCCCAGTCTGCCTCACCAAGCCCACAGCGCTCTTCCATCAGGACCTTCATGGCACATCCCAGAATTTACCTACCCAGTTACAGAGCAGCAACTGAGTGTCAGCAGCGCCTCTTTAGCAACACTACAGGCAGGAGCAGAAGTAGCATGGTATTCCAGCCCGTTCTTCAGCAACACAATCACAAGTCACTTCTGTGTGACACTCACTGCTCTGAAAATGTTTGCAGCCACTACGTGACAGCACGCGCCCCAGGGTGCACTCTCTCACTCTGCTTTTCTCATCTCTGGGCATACTGCAATCCAAACGACGGACCCGGGGCACACAGACTCTTGTCCCAAGGGGTCCATTTGTGGTATAAACTCATGGTGTAAATCTTACTCTGTTACCTGCTCAAGCTGTAGAGCTGCTAGGGCCCTGCCACCAACTCCAGCCATTTCACCCTGCTGCTCCACTGTAGGACCTGAAGAAAACAAAAATGTGATGTACAGTCACAGCTCTTAAGGAAGCAAATACCAGCCTCCCCGTCCTTCAGCACTTTTCTCAGATCAGGTAAGCAGGAACAGCATCCTAAAACCACAGCTGTTTTGAACACTACAGGCTACAAGAGGAAGATCTGTGCCTGGCACAAAACCGTCGCTACGGCCCCCTCACCCAGAACCAGCACAACTGAGGTGGCTGTGCCAGAAGTGAGTGTGGACCACGTACCAAAAAGATCCGAGAGATGGCAAAAGACCACCTGGACAGGAAAGGATGCAAACTTGCAAGTACCCAACAGAGGAAACCAGAAAGGATCTCAAATGTTCTCATGGGAATGTACGAACAACAACAGAAGCTAAAACCCAATCGAGTACCAGCTTGCATGAGTCGCTTTGCCCCCATCTCTCCCTGTGTCAACGTCAGAAGGGATTCTACAGCAAAAAGGAGTGAGTTTGGCTTTGTTAAGATTGTTTTCTGTAGGCCCTAGTACTGTGCTCCCTAGTACAGGAAAGGCACAAACACTGTGGACAGACTCTGATGAAAGGCTGCAAAGACAACAAAGGGACTGGTGTGTCTCTGACACAGGGAGAGGCTGAGAGAGCTGGAACTGTTTAGTCTGGAGAAGCAGGCTCAGGGGGATCTCACTGGGGTGTAAAAACACCTGAAGGGAGGGCGTGAGGATGATGAAGACAGGCTCCTTTCAGTGGTTCCCAGTGACAGGACAAGAGGCAACAGAAAAATAAATGTCAAGAAGTGCTTTTGCACTGTGAGGATGATTGAGCACTGGCAACTCCACCAGGGAAGTGGTGGAGTTTACATTCCAAGAGATACTCAGAAGACATCTGGACAGAGTCCTGGGCAACCTGTGTGAGCACAGGGTAGGTCCAGGTGATCCTATCATATGCCAACCTGTCCCTTCCAAGATCTGTCACTCGGCCTATCTGTGATTTCCTCTTCAGCCATGAAACAGGCAAGGGGCTGCCAAACCAAATAAACACGAAACGACGTGGAGGAGAAAAGGAAAATCAGGCTTAAGCACTGTAATAAATAATGTTATGGGAGCACCCTGTCAGCAATCCCCAACCTCAAAACCCAAACCACACCTGCTGAGTTATTAGAAAAGGCCGAGAAGACATAACCGAACCCACCACCAACCTCACCGAAACTCATCCAGTGGTGCCATCTCATGAGTTACAGCTGAATTCATATCCTGGATACTGTGAGAAACTGTGAACGTTACCATCTCAAGGAGGTCACCACAGAACGAAAACAGATTCAAACGAGAAACAGGGACGAGTACAACTTTGGAACACCTTCAGCTTAAAACATCTAAGACCAAACCACTTCTGTGTGGATGTCAAGAAGAAGTACATCTCACCTCTTCAAAGCTGAACATCTTTA
Organism: Rhinopomastus cyanomelas; assembly: GCA_013400115.1. NCBI lineage: Eukaryota > Metazoa > Chordata > Aves > Bucerotiformes > Rhinopomastidae > Rhinopomastus > Rhinopomastus cyanomelas. The sequence continues at coordinate 11,473 of VXBP01001600.1, forward strand.
CAGGCACTTTAAGCATCGAATGAAGCTACCAGTAAAAACCTTTCTCAACCCCTTAAAACCGAATTAACACAACCTGTTCTTTAGCTCCAGAGCACACGTTCTAGTGAGGGCTCTGTATTACAGTGACACAGAATCCTGTGGGTGCTAAGCCAGGGGTTCAAAGGACGATTCAGCCAGCTCACGCAAGAAATCCAGCAGGTTATCACACACAGAGACACTCACTTGGCTTAAAGCACAAGTCGGAAGGATCGCTCCGTACCTGTCCTGTTCTGCTATGGCCGCAGATATTTGTTCTGACTCCAGCAACTGCGGCACCATCCCAGCACTGCAGCAGCAGGAAAGCCTTCCTAACTTCTAGATAAGAGGGCTGTGACATGAAAGAATTTTATGACAAGTAAAACTAGGTATCTTGGGTTTAGTGGCACATTCTGCGTCTCCTCCTTCACACTAAAATCCTCAACACTGGAGAACAAGCCCCAGGACTGAAAATGGCAGCAGTCTGCATTCTCCAAACGCAAGTCTGCCGCAGCCATGCATCAGCTGGAGGGAATCACAGTACAAGAGTCAACACTTTCTACTACTCCTTTAGAAAACACTTTCAAACTCCATCTTTCACAGAGCCTGTGCTTTCCCCATTACTGCACAAATCCAGCCCAATTTAAACTCTACCCCTGCAGGATTTCTCCACAAATGTCACTGTACAACCTCTGTACTCACCTGCAGGTTTTACCTCTGAAAAAAAGGTTCCGACTTTTTTTCCTTCCACAATGTCTGTGATGACATGACCCGAGATTTTTGGATGGGCTCCATTTGCAATTACTACAGAGGTGCCTCCCTGGAGGGCCCATAGGGCTGCTTTCACCCACAGGGAAGGATAGAGCCAGTTCCAAGACATTCACTTGCCACTGCTCTCAGCAAGACTTTCTGCTCCGCTTTGATCTCCAGACTGACCACCTGAGCTTTCAGAGACATTGCAGACACTGCAGGAATGTCCCTGATGTAACACTGGACAAGGTCACCTAGTTACGTTTTTCCTTTCCTCCCTCACCTAGCTGTTGCTTTAGGAGACACTTCACACTTTCCTAACAGCCTGCTCTGTTCAAGCCTCCTGTGGGCACTGTCGCCCTGTGCTCTCTGTCACCAGCACTCTTACCATACTTTTCATGTTAACTCCCCAGGAAAATGTCTAAAACGCAGATAACTACTGCCAGTTTGAAAGGCTTCTAGGGACAATGAAAAGCTGCAGCACGATTCCGGGTAACTATAGACCGGTCAGCCTCACCTCCATCCCAGGAAAGGTGATGGAACAATTTGTACTAGAGGCTGTTTCCGGGCACATCAAGGACAGGAGGGTCATTAGGGACAGTCAGCACGGCTTCACAAAAGGGAGGTCATGCTTGACCAACCTGATAGCCTTTGATGAGGGCATAACCAGGTGGATGGATGATGGCAGAGCCGTGGATGTCATCTACCTTGACTTAAGAAAGGCGTTTGACACGGTCTCTCACAGCATCCTCGCAGACAAACTGAGGCAGTGTGGCCTGGATTTTCGGGTAGTGAGGTGGATTGTAAACTGGCTACAGGGTAGAAGTCAGAGAGTGGTGGTCAATGGGACAGAGTCT
>VXBP01001601.1:3645-26690 GCA_013400115.1 Rhinopomastus cyanomelas
CCTCATCCATCCACCTGGTTACACCCTCATAAAAGGCTATCAGGTTGGTCAAGCATGACTTTCCCTTTGTAAAGCCATGCTGACTGTCCCTAATGACCCTCCTGTCCTTGATGTGCCCGGAAACAGCCTCTAGTACAAATTGTTCCATCACCTTTCCTGGGATGGAGGTTAGGCTGACCGGTCTATAGTTACATGGGTCTTCCTTCTTTCCCTTTTTAAAGATTGGGGTAACATTTGCTATTTTCCAGTCCTTAGGCACCTCGCCCGTTTCCCAGGACCTAGCAAAGATGATGGAGAGTGGCCTAGCAATGACTTCCGCCATCTCCCTCAGCACACGCGGGTGCATCCCGTCTGGGCCCATAGATTTGTGCACATCCAGTTCGATCAACTTATCCCTAACCCAGTCCTCATCAACCAAGGGAAAAAAAAAAAGGAAGAGGAAACAACTAAGGGATAGTGAGCTGCTTATTACATTCTTTAAGGTGTCTCCTTATTCTCACTATGGTGCAATGAACAGCCTCTCCATAATCAGGAAGAATATTACTCTGAGATCTCACTACGTGGTCCCTCTTCATAAGAAAGAGAAGCACGAGGCTCCAATGGCTAAGGATCACATGAGCCACCTGCCCCTACATCTCACTTTTCCGCTAGTCTCAATCTTCCTTCTCCTCATTTTCTGTCGTGCTTCAACATATGCTCACAATGCTGAACCTCTTTCTCACTGCAAGAAGAGCTGGCTTTCCCAGTTCTGCCTTATGTCTATATAGCAGCACAAAGACCATCTACAGATATTACTTTTGGCCATCTGCTCCTCTTCCTCATTCCCCCTTGCAAGCGGTCAGGCTAATATCCTGTTGCCTTCTTGGAATGTGTCTGTATGATCTCACCTATTTGTGCACTGTTGCAGTTTGAAAATTACCAGATTTTCAGATGTACAGATTTGTGCTTTCATGAGGAAAAAGGTATATTTTGCTTTAAGAGAATTGTCCCAGGTACCTGCCCTGGGGAGGTGTGGGCTAGGTGACAAAGTAAAAGGGGCTGATCATCGTGGCCCCGCCTCTTTTAGCTGGGGTCTTCCTCCTGGCAAGGCGCATCTTCTCCCCGACCCCCTTCCAGAGTGGGAGTGGGGAAGAGGGGAGAGGGTGGCTTGAGGCGGCTTGCCGCGGCCAGGAAGGCACCAGCTTTGGCCCTGGCCCTGACCCTGGCCTGGCACAGCCCCAGCGCCAGCTCCCGCTCTGGCTCTGGACCCATCTCAGCTTCGACCCGGGCTGGCACCATGGACTGGAGAAGCAAGAACTTAGTGCCGATCTTCCCCCCGCCAGACAGCAACCATTCAGCAACCCCCAGTGAGCTGAAAGGATTCTTCTCCTTTCCTCATGGAGCCGAGGCAGCCCTCTCAGCCATGTTTGTGGAGTGTGGCAGGCCCTGCTGACACGGCCATGCAGTCGGTCTCTATCTTGAATCCCGCACGTGGCTGGAGCCATGCGGTCATCGCCGCCGTCTGGAAAACACTGATCATCAGGAAGGGAGATTGTTTGTCATTTCTGCCACTGAGAAAAGCTGGGGATGCTTGAGTATTGGGAGGAGAAGGAGCCTTAAGCAAGGCATCTGAGAATACCTTCGTGCTTAGCTAAAGAAAGCAGGACTCGAGAATCCTTAAACCTTGGGCATGGAAGACAGAGACTGGGTCCTGTTTGAAAGCATGTCTCCTGCATTGAGGGTGCTGAGGAATCAGGCCTGCTCCATCAGCTGCGCTGAAGAATTAAAGAGTTTGGCAGTCTGGACAGCCAAGGCTACTGGTGTCTGCAGACGACAATGGTGACACATGAATAATAGAGAGGGTAGTGGTACCTGTCTCTGCTTGACTGACATGTTCTTTCTCAGGTCTCTAATGTAAAAAACAAAGGACCGATACAATAGTGATCTCTCACTGTATTTTTCTCAGAAGATGGGATGGCATTTGTCACAGAGTTTCTAGTTTGTGTGCACCAACTTGCTTAACTTTTTCTTCTTCCTGTATACAGTTATAAAGTTAATAAAACCTTTTACATTTTCCCTAAGCTATCCATTGTCTGTCAAATTCTATCCAAGATCTCATCGAGACCTAACTGCTTCATTTTCTTTTCCTTTTCCTTTAATTGTGGTCTTGAACACACCACAGTAAACCAACTGTAGAGGAAAGTATGTGCATGATCATCAATTAGCTAACATCTGACTGATGCTTATGGTACTGTTCTGAGGTAGATTTATTCCCTGCTACCATACTAGGCACAACAGAAAAGCCTGAATACATCTTGTTGAGTTTTGTCACCTCTTTCCATTGTTTTCTATGTAACTAGTACATAAAATCCTCTCCCACAAGAAGAAACCAACATATTCCAAGAGAATGGGTATTTAGATACACAGAAAAGAATTCAACCCTTGCTTCCTGCTTGGGCAGAACACCCCTCTCAGTTAAACATTCACTTTGTCCAGCTTAATTTTTACACAATCACAGAACATCAGACACTGGAAGGGACCTCGAAAGATCATCAAGGCCAATCCCCCTGACACAGCAGGATCACCTAGACCAAGTTGCACAGGTGGGTTTTAAACATCTCCAGAGAAGGAGACTACACAACCTCCCTGGGAAGCCTGTTCCAGTGCTCCATCACCCTCATTGGGAAGAAGTTCCTTCTCACATTCATATGCAACCTCCACTGTTCCAGCTCACACCCACTGCCCCTTGTCCTATCAGTAGATGACATTGAGAAGAGCCTGGCTCCCCCCTCCTGACACCAACCCTTCACATATTTATAGACATTAATGAGGTCACCTCTCAGTCTACTCGCCTCTAAACTAAAGAGACCCAGCTCCCTCAGCCTCTCCTCATAAGAGACGTGTTCCACTTCCTTCATCATCCTCACTGCTCTATGCTGGACTCCCTCCAGCAGCTCTGTGCCCTTCCTGAAATGAGGGGCCCAGAACTGGACACAATACTCCAGGTGTGGTCTCACCAGGGCAGAGTAGAGGGGGAGAAGAACCTCCCTTGATCTGCTAACCATCCCCCTTCTGGCCCAACCCAGGATGCTGTTGACCTTCTTGGCCACAAAGGCACACTGCTTGCTCATNTAACCCTCCCCCTTCTGCCCCAACCCAGGATGCTGTTGCCCTTCTTGGCCACAAAGGCACACTGCTTGCTCATGGTCATCCTGCTGGCCACCAGGGACCTCCAGGTCCCTTTCTCCAACACTGCTCTCTAACAGGTCAGTCCACAACCTATACTGGTATCAGGGGTTGTTCTTGCCCAGATGCAAGTCTCTTCATTTAACGTTGTTATAGTTCATTACATTTCTCTCTGCCCAGCTCTCTAGCCTGTCCAGGTCCCGCTGAATGGCAGCACAGTCTGCAAGTCTGGTTGTTGGAGACACCAGCCAGCTTTGTGTCATCAGCAAACTTGCTGACAGTGCATGCCAATCCCTCATCCAAGTCATTAATAAATAGGACTGGTCCCAGCACTGACCCTTGGGGGACTCCACTAGATACAGGCCCCCACCTAGATGTTGTCGCATTGACCACTACTCTCTGGCTTCTATCCTGCAGCCAGTTTACCATCCACCTCACTACCCAATCATCCAGGCCACACTGCCTCAGTTTGGCTTCAAGGATGCTGTGGGAGACTGTGTCAAATGCCTTACTGAAGTCAAGATAGACCACATCCACTGTTCTGCCATCATCTATCCACCCTCCTGTCTAATGACTCTCCCGTCCTTGGGGACAGTCAGCATGCCTTCACCAAGGGGAAGTCATGCTTGAGCAACCTTATAGCCTTTTATGAAGGCCAAACCATAATTTTTGGTATTCTCAGCACCCCTGGAACCCACACATACCAGAATCAAGTCTCAAGGTGCTACCCCTGGATTCCCAGACATAAGGGCCATGGCTTGCAGTTATGCACATACTGTAGTTTGTCATCAAAACAGACTGACACATACTGTGACTATTCTAAGATTTTTCTAAAGATGTCTATCACTCTGGATTCTAAATGCAACATAACAATTATAGATAACACTATGTGCTACAAAGACGGTCTGTTCAGCCTCCCTCGTTCACTGTGTGCTGTACAGAAACTTTCCTTCTGCTTCCTTTCCTGCCTTTCACTTACTCGCCTCCAGTTGCATGTTGGTGCTGGCAAAGTGCCCTTACTGGAAGATTGCTTCATCAACATGGTGGGTAGCATAAGTAGGTGTGAATATGGGTCAGGGCTGGAATCAATCCAGCTCTCTATCAAGATTTTCTCTAGCAGGATGCACGACACCAGAAATGTTGGCAAAGTTATATTCTGAATCAATCAGTCTGACACATTATAATTACCACCAAATGACCCTGTATTTACATTATATAGTCATTATTTGTTAACCTAAAGCTACACAGAGTGAGGAAAGCTCATAAGGACACATACAAGCAAGCCACTGACAGAAATGAAATTCCTAAATAACTGGTTTCAATGGAAAAAGCCTACAAGAACCTAGAAAAAACAAAGGAGGTGCTTCAGCTTATGGCTGTGCTGCCTAGGAGGAAACAAAAACATGGACATCAGCCACCGGTGTGCAGTTGTAGCTCACAAGGCCAACTCCATCCTGGGCTGCATCAGCAGAAGTGTGGCCAGATCAAGAGAGGTGATTCTGTCCCACTGCTCTGCCCTAGTGAGACCTCACCTGGGGTCCTGCATCCAGCTCTGGAGCCCCCAACACAAGAAGGATGAGGATGTGATGGAGTGTGTCCAGAAAAGGCTGTGAAAATGCTTAGAGGGCTGGAGACTCTCTCTTATGAAGACAGACTGAGAGACTTGGGACTGTTCAGCCTGAGGAGGAAAAGACTCTGGGGAGACGTTATAGCGATCTTCCAATCCTTAAAAGGGGAAGACAAGGGCAGGGAATGATAGGATGAGGTATCTGTGATTCTGTGAACATTCTGTCATGGTTTGAAACTGGAAAAGGGTAGATTTAGGCTGGACATGAGGAACAAGTTCTTTAATCTGAAGGTGTGGACCCTGGAACAGACTGCCTAGAGAGGTGGTGGAGGTGTTGTCCCTGGAGACATTCAAGGTCAGGCTTGCTGTGTCATCTGCTCGTCTGTCACCTGCTCTAGTGAGCGGTGTCCCTGCTTGTTTTTAGGGGTGTTGAACTAAATGACCTTTAAAGGTTCCTTCCTTTTTCTTTCTATGAAAGAAAACGTCGTTAGATTTTGAGTACTGCAGCTGCACAGAACACCTTAACTGGTTTTGCCTTGTCAGTAAGTAGAACTTTAGACCTGAAAACTCAAGAGCAACATAAAGGAAAAAAAGCTTGGTATGTGATAGCACTCAAGAATTAAAACTGGGTTATAATGAATTGCAAACACCAGCCTAGTAACTAATACCGAGTAGCCTTTTTTGGTTTTAAAAAAACATCTCTTCACCTGTAGCTGCTCTGCTCACGAGGGGAAGATGAGTGGAGAGCTAGAGGCATCCAGCTGTGCTGTACCACTTCTGATGTGGATTCATTGCATTTTGAACACTCTTGGCTTATACCTGCGTCAGGTACTATAAACTCATTTACATACCAATGCAAAAGCAGCAGTTTTTCACAATGACAAAAGCAGTCTGGGGTTTTCCTCTGGTTATCAATCTATACTTTAACCAAAGGGAATCCAAATTATGTTTGATGCTGGTGGGCAAACGACTATGACTACCATGCCCCTAACTTCATTCACCTGCTTCAATTTTGATGTGATAGAAAATATTTTTACAAATGTTTGAATCAATTAAGTGTGTGAAACCCACTGAAATGAAGGTTAAACTTTACCTTACAGATTCTTGTGCTTGTGATTCTTTACAGCTCTATGTAAGACTGTAACAAGGACCAGAGGCCAAATACAGGCCATCTACTTTTCTAAGACATCGTCGATCTCTCAAGGTCCCTTCCAATCCCTAATGATTCTATGATTCTATGATCTGACATAGGGAGCAGTTTTACTGGCAAAGACTGCTGAGTCCATCATGACCTGTATGGCTGCACAACGTGGAGTAACAACTTCAGCTCTTATCTCCACAGTAAGGGTAAAGGAAGCTGTAATCTCTTCCATACTGTCACACAGCTCTGGCCCTGATTCTGATCTCAGTGGTGTCTAATTGATAATAACTGATCATAATTGGTAATTACTGTATTACGGAATAATTAACACTACATGTTACATGTTTGTACAAGGGGTCTATTTTTAGATTCCATGGGCTCAATTAACGCACGGGTTTATGTTAGGTGGGAAGCAGAAAGCGCACAAAGGCTTCAGATAGCCATCAGTTTGACAGCACACAGAGACGCTGAAAAAGTACTGAATTTCTGACTTTCTTTGGGAGATCACCATGCCAGAAAAGAAGGCAAAAAAACTGCAAATAATCATTCCAAAAACGCAAAAAAAAAAGCAGAGAACAAGACTTTCTGCAGGGAATAGTAAGTATGTCCTTTACAAAGCTGGGGACAACAACGGGTCTTTGCCTGGGAATAGTGAGCTTTGACATGATGCACGCTTCTGCAAAGGCCATCAACAACCAAAAATGAAAAACCTTTCTTACCATGCTGTGTTCAAATTCCTTCTACTTATATTCTACTCTGGATGGCGACTTGTATCCTCTACTCAATGTGGAACACAACGTCCCAAAAGAAATAGCCATAAATGCCAAACCTCCTAAGGATTAGCATGATACACCTCAGATGCCTGTGAAGAGTGCATTGCTCCATAGTATGAGCATTAAGGGATCAGACTTCAGTTGGATAATTTCAGACCTAGTGATGACCTGAAATGCAGCAAGACCTCCTGCTGTCATCAGTGGAATCACCTACACCATTTACACTGATGTGAACCGTTCCTTGGGTGTAAGCACAGTTAAGACTCTTGCCTAGTGATCTCAGATTCTGCAAGAGTACATTGAAAAGCTGAATGGGGACTTGTGTCCACTCTGCTGCTCTCACATCTGTCCAAAACCATCTTATTGTTATTACAAGTGTATTAACAAGGGAAACTTTTTGCACCCCACTTTCTTCATCCATGGAACAGGCAACATTTTCACTTCACCGAGTAAGTTCTTGCTGACCACGCACTCATGTTGCAACCATGTAGTACTTCAGCTAAGCAGACAGTTTCTTTACATTTGTATATTCTTCTATATCAACACAGATGTGGCTTCCTTCAAAAGGTCATCTTCAGTTTGACTCCAAAAATTAGGCCAAGTTAAAAACCTGCTTTAGACTTATTGCAAACACTTGAAAACAGCATACTGCAGAGTATTCTGTCCCTCATTTTGGTTTGGATACTTCACTGATGAAGTGTCTGCAGTGAAAAACTGCAAGGGAGAAAAACATTAAAACTGCAGGTCTGTCATTCGAAAGTACTAGAGAGGTCCCCTGCTAGCGCTCACCAGGTTGATGCATGCATTTAGTGCAATGCCATGGCCTGCAGAGATACAAACTGGCATCCCAGAAAGCAGCACTGCTGTGTTTGCATGTTGTCACATCTCAGCTAACACCCCTTCTTTTGGTGGTTCCAGGTCCAGAACTACATCAGCCACGGGCAGCCAGTGCTGCACCATGTTGACAGAACACAAGACAGTTTCCATGTTGCATGAAATGGAAAGGGAAAAAAGTTTTCTTTTTATGAATTATTTAAAGACACGCATTATCAGTAGTTTTTACTAGGGAAATATTCTTCTTACAAATGTGAGTAAAACAGGTTTGCTATAGCGTCATTTTTTGATGGATGACTCAAGTGTTCTGACTGGTAGTAATTACACACTTCCCTTACCTTCATGTGTGATTTGAGATTGTCCTTGCGAGCACAGCGAAATGGACAGAGCGGACACTGATGACTTTTCAAACCTGTGTGAATCACCATGTGCCGCTTCCAGTAACTCTTCCTCTTGATAACCAAACCACAGATTGGACACTGGAAAGGTTTTCCTCCTTCTTCTTCTGAGGCTTAGCAGAAAGGGGAAGAAAAAGAGAGGATCCTTTACAGCCACTCGTCGAGTATTTTCCCCTGTAAACATACTCAAGATACCATTTTTCAGTGCTAAAGTTTCATCTGCAAAGAGACACATCAGTTAAACAACATGTATCAGAAATTTCAGTTCCTCATTCCTGCATGTCCCTTATCCCCTTAATCTAGTTATTCTCCCTCTAAGAAAAGTCACCATAATTTAATAAGGTTAATGTCCCAAACATTCTTTGGCTAATCATTAGGGGATGCTACTCTTATCTCACCTGGTCCTAATGCTCTTTATAATTTAGGTGAACTGATATAGATGTCTCTCATAATCATCACTTTGCAGCTTCATTTCTTGTCAAAAGCTGGTTGTAGTTGCGTATGGAAAATACGCTTGACTGTTAAAAAATGATCCGTTCCCGTATCTCATGGTCAGCCAGCAGGGGACAGGATATAAACTATAGAACAATCCACAACTTAACTGAAAAGCATGCTGGTATTGCATATCAGATTTTTTTTTTTACTGCACAAGTTAATTATTTCAGAACCCCTGCTGTTGAATTTGTTCAGTTATGGTTTAAGCAGATGCTTCTGCTTCTTCAGCTATCAGGGGTCTCTGGGTTTCCTTCTGCTCCTTTAGTTGCCAGGGCTTTAAATCTACTGTCCTCCTAAATACTTACACTCTGCTTTACTGTCCAATTCAGCTAAGATTAGAAAAGGATCTGATGGCATTTATCAGGCATTTATCATTAGTCTACTGTGGAACCATCTCAAGGTTGAAGGAAAGAGAAATTCTTTGCTGATGACTTAACACAACTAACCATCCATCCTCTCACCACGATTTCCTCTGTTAATTATAAAGAAAGATCTAGCATTACCTATTACCATGGAACTGGAAGCCTTTTTCCTTTCTGTGAAAGACTATTTTCAAATATCTGGAGCTGAGTAATGTGCAGCCTGCTATTTAGAAATTCTCTCAAAATATTTAATCTCATTATTATCTGTTATTTCCTACTGCAATAACTGATACAGCAAAGATCAAATTCCCTTGACGAGAAGCTAAGTGATAAAAACCTTCGGAAAGATTTGCCTTATCCCAAAATGTAATTATTGCTGCTAGGTACGAAACAAAACCACTGTAATTCAACCGACTGGATAGTCATAATGTAAGTATAAAAAAGGACACTGTCAAAACATGCACTTCTGCAAGTACACAGATTCTCCTCATGAAATATCCTATCGCACTCAACGTATTTCCACATTGCTCTCCGCTTGAACTTCTACGAAGTCAAGTCCTAGCCAATGCTACAATTGCTTGTGTTTCAGTTTTTACTTACTTCTTCATAAAAGGCAGGAGGAATACAAGCCACAGAAAAAAAATACTGGTAGCATTTTTACCTATGGCTTCTTTTCTTTCTATCATGTCTTTTGTCCAGCCTCTGGTTAGCTTTACAAAGGATCCGGAAAAGAACTGTGTAACGTGCTATTAGCTCTTCTCCACTGTATTAAAAATAAATCTGCAAACAAGATCGATCAACAGTAATTTAACACTTTAAAAAATATGCACAGAACTGGACGGCATGGATGACCTCATTAACAGCCTTAATGGGACACTGGAACTATGTTAATGCCCTCCAAAGCTCATCCATGTCAGTTCTTTACTACACAAACCTCTGCAGAAGAAAGAGAATTGTGGACTTCAGCTTTCCTTCATTTATATTGATGTCTGTTTTATGTCACGTGGTGTCAATTAATTGGAAAGAGCTACTCCAGTGAGGAGAGAATCAGCCAATGCTTCTAAAAAAAGCTTGAGAAAGAAAACTGTCTCCTTCTCTGGAGACATTTAAAACCTGCCTGGACACGATTCTGTGCAGCTTGGTCTAGGTGATCCTGCTGTGGCAGGAGGATTGGACTAGACGATCTTTCGAGGTCCCTTCCAATCCCTGATGTTCTGTGATTCTGTGTGATTCTGTGAAAGCTGCAGCACCGCAGGCAGAAAGTTAAGGTGGAACAAGCATTCAAGTTGGTAAAAGGGTCTGCCACTCACACTCTTGGAATCATCAGACCTTTAACAGATCACAGACTTACTTTTACGTTTCATCCCAAATGTGTGAGCATGTTATGAATTTGGCGATATTAACAGACTGATACAAAAGAGTCTAAAGCAGTACAGAGAAGACTAAAACCTATGCAAACAATGATTACGTCCATCAAACCCAACATGCCATTCCAGAGATGACCACACTCTGATAGGCCAGAGCTTCAGCTTCTTGCTTGAAATAATTCTGAGCAAAGTTCTCAACAGTGTGGACAAAGAGTAACAGGCATGCTCTTTTTAGGAACATATTCTCCTTTAAATAGCCTCCATCTTTGCTGTTCTTTACTTGTCTCACTGAGTATCTTATAACCAGAGCTTGATGTTATTGGTGTGTAAGTGGATCAGATTTGTAACAACAAAGCCAACTCACCAATGTCTCAAAAGTTCAGGGTATGAGAGGGAAAAAAACCCAACCTCTCAAGCTACTCAGAAAAGATGACTCTCTCTCTGGGAACAAGACAAAAAAAACACAAAGTCTCCAGGAGCAATCAGGGAGAGACAAAAGGATGATTTAGTGTCCAAAGGTCATAGGTGCAAAAGGAACCAGGAACATGTGACATCTATTTTAATGGCAAATATAAACACTCAGCTGCCTACTCAACTTTGAGAGAACTGAAGTCTTCAATCAAAGGTCACTAAGCACTGACCTCTTTTTGCAAGCTGCATTTCTTCATGGCTGAAGGAATGAAGGAGTCTGGCTTTCCATAATCAACACCCACATATGCTAACCAACAGCTTGCTTTTGATTATCAGTTGGTTATTTATTTAGAAAAACGGATTTGAAGAACTTTCATTACAATCACTACAGTGTAAAGTTTGCTGGACTGTCCCAGCATGTATGAACTGAAAGGAAACAGCCTTCCTCTTGGGATATTAGTCCCATATATTACATAAAAAATGAATAGCTGTTCCTTGGTTACCAAGGACCTGAGGCATTCAGCCCCCATTGTTATCTTTTAGCAGCAGAGTACGCTGGGGACTTCAGCAAAGGGAACAGTTGCTAGGAGTTTGCTGCATCAGAACTAGTTTGTGAAGTGCCAGTAGCATCAGCATGCTTGTGCACTGGTACAGAGCACTCTCCTCATATGAGCTGCAGACAAATCCCACTGTTTCTGGGCCAAACACAGCCATTTACTTTTCCCCAGTAAAAAGCCAGGATGTGAAGAGCACTTTCTTCAGAAGGAAATAAACTAATAACTTCAAATAAATTTTAACCTCACTCCTTTTCTATGTGTTGCTGTCTTTTTTACATGAAGACAAGTCTTCATAGGTAAAGTAACCATTAAATGAAAGCCCACCATCACACTGGTGTAGCCAGCACACATAGTCACCTTCCTGTATCAAAGGACCTTTTCTTGGCTTAGCTTATGCTACTCCAAAAAGGACTTAATCTGAACTAATGAAAACCTTAGTCCAGACCCATGCCAAGAATAGTTTGCCCCTTTAATTGCCTCGGCAAAACACACCTAACTCAGAGCAAAAAAACCCGGCACCTCACTGCATCCCTCCCCAGCCTCTTCCAAGTACGGAATGAACACTGTCCACGCAGTATGTGCCCTATGAGTTTTTAACACAAGCTGCAGAGGGACAGGTGAGGCTTCATAACATCACTAAACAAAAAGGTTAGGTCTGAGAAACAGCAGCACAATTACACAACATTCGTGTGAGGCCTCAGGGTTTCTACACCTGTAGAGTCAAACCAGTGTTCCCAAGGAAACTCATCCTGATAAAGCTCTAAAATACCAAAGCATTGTTGGAGAGCAGTGTAGGAGAAAGGGACCTGGGAGTCCTGGTGGACAGCAGGATGATTACGAGCCAGCAATGTGCTCTTGTGGCCAAGAGGGCCAACAGCATCCTGGGGTGGATCAGAAGGGAGGTGGTTAGCAGATCAAGAGAGGTTATTCTCCCCCTCTACTCTGCCCTGGTGAGACCACACCTGGAACACTGTGTCCAGTTCTGGGCTCCTCAGTACAAGAGGGATGTGGAGCTGCTGCAGAGCCTTCAGCGTAGGGCAACAAGGATGATGAAGGGAGTGGAGCACCTCCCTTATGAGGAGAGGCTGAGGGAGCTGGGTCTCTTTAGCTTGGAGAAGAGGAGACTGAGGGGTGACCTCATTAATGTCTACAAATATTTGAAGGGTGGGTGTCAGGAGGATAAAGCCGGGCTCGTCTCAGTGTCATCTAGTGATAGGACGAGGGACAATGGGTGTAAGCTGGGGCAGAGGAGGTTCTACATAAATATCAGAAGGAACCTCTTCACAGCGAGGGTGCCAGAGCACTGGAACAGGCTTCCCAGGGAGGTTGTGGAGTCTCCCTCACTGGAGATGTTCAAGTCCACACTTGATGTGGTCCTGTGTGACTTGGTCTAGGTGATCCTGCTGTGTCAGGGGGATTGGACCAGATGAACTTTCGAGGTCCCTTCTATGACTTTGTGAAGAGAATCGATCATGCTTCCTTCCTCTGTGCAGCAGAACGCCAGACCTGGGAGAGCACTAGTGACACCTGAAGCTGTGTGTCCTACCATAAATGTGAACCAATGGAGAGAATATTTTATAGACAGATATGAAAGAAACCTTATTTTTAAGATGGATAGTTTAAGTTTCTTTGCATGGCTTGCAATCTTTTGAAAGCTTTTGTTACCGACTGTGTTTCTTCTTACGTCCTATATATCTGATTCCTTGATTGCCAACAGCCAGCCCTGTAAAATGGTTCTTGCACAGCACATTGGAGAAATGCAGTTTGCTTTCTTTTAAAATAAAAACAAAAAAGGATTGTAAAATACCAAACTGCTGCACAGTATTGTAATGAAAAGTGGCGGCACAATAATGTACTGCAGTAAATTAGGAGGAGATACTAAGCGATTATACAAAAAGACTACTTGTGACAGAGACAACAGAAGGGAGAATTCTCCCTTGGCCAGTATTTCACAAGCACTAGTTTTATTTCCTCATTGATACTATGAGCTCCCTAACAGGAATTCTTACTCTGAAGTTGCTAAGGGAGAGAAGTACCACTGTATGGAATAAATAAATACATAGAAGCACTGAACTGCAAACTTGTCTTTCAAATATGGAAAGATTTGTGACAGTTTGGGCCTCAAGTGGTATTTTTAAAACTTTCCCACTGTTTACCTATAGTACCTATTTCTTATTCTCCTAATTCACAGTATCAAACCAAATCCAGACTCATCGGGAGATGCTAAATAACCCAACAGCAAAACAAATACATTCCACTCAGTGGCTCAAACTATGTTCATACCTGTACTAGTGGGTTTAGATGCTCTTCCCTTAGGAGCTGGCAATAACAGTAATTCCAAAGACTGTGGTGGAGTTGCTTTCTCTTGCTTCATCTCTGAAACCTGCACAGGATCCTCAGCAACCAGTGATTTCTTCTCAGCCAAGAGGGTGCCTGCAGCCCTCGCAGCAACCTCCTTGAGAAGGGCAGCTGAAGAGGTCATGGAAGCCAGAGAAAGGAAAGAACTAGCTGGAGGTGGGTGTTCTTGCCCAGGAGTCATACTCCTCTCACTCACTTTCTTAGATAAAGCTGCTAATGTGGAGCTTGCTGACTGAGAACTAAAAGGTGATGAAAAGGATTCAAACCTTAGAGTATCTTCAGTCCTTGAAAGAGATTTGTCTTGCAGAACAGCATTTGCTGCAGCTTTCAGCTTCAGGATTGCTGAATCAGGGGACAAACTACAGGTGGTGGTTGAGTTTGGCAACCACTTACCTTGGTTCCATATAAAGTGGCTACCTGCATTGTACTGGTCACTTTGTTCCTGTTTCTCAGCAAGCTTTCTGGCAAGAACACTTAGCTGCTGGGCATGATGAGCAGGTGGAGAGAAGGAAAGATTTGAGCCAAGATTTACAGGAGACTCGACTCTGCCGTTGACTGTAACAGCAGCATCCAGCTTGAGGGAACCAGCCTCCAGTAGCCGCCTCAGGTTACTACTCAGTGGTTTATTTGGACCAGGAGGTTCTTCTTCACACAGAGAAGACACATCAGGAGAAAGGTGCTCTTTGCTCTGCAATGTGTCTTTCAGTGACTCATTTTCAATGGATCCCAGCTCCACTGTGTTGCTGCTAGGAGTTGCACTTCCCAGAGAAGTATCTGGGGAAGTGGATTGTTCTTGGATTCTGTCCTCAAGAGACAACTTAAAGTTCTCCTGGACTTCTCCATACGATGCTTCTGAAGGAGTTTCCGAAGAATTTCCAAACCAGCGTTCTTCTTCACTGAGTTCACCTTCCACTTCTTCCTGTCTTGTACCATCTGTGTGGAACCAAGAATGACAGTATTATTCCCAAATCTGTGTAAAATAATATTTAGCATGAAGTGTGTCTGGCTGCTGCATGACCCTCTTGAACAGCATTTTAATGTACCCTTAAAGTGCTGTGCACTTGGCATCAGCCTGGATTGAGTGACCACAGAAAACTTTCTGAAAATGAGTTAAGTCTTTGTCTCAAGAGAAAACCATGACATGCCTCTCCCCTTTCATTCAGCATAAATAAAACAGCTAAAACTATGACAGTAAGCAATACATATTAATATACTGTCAATGTTTCATTATCAGCATAGTCTGCACTTCCTGCAAAATATGATGAACTCTGTGATATAAAGCAAGGAATTAAAAGGCTGTCTTTGTACAGCTAGTGCAAGCATCCTTTTATATGCAGATGGGGTATGTAGCTACTGAAAGTTTCCTGCAACTTTAAATTTCAGCCCAGTCCTGCAGTGATCCCTACCTAAACTCATATAAAGTTAGTACTGAATAATGCACAGTTCATTCTCAAGTGGCTGAAATGACTAACACATGAATTCATGTGAAAGCTCTCATCTCTCCAGCCATTTGGGAAAGCAACACCATGCACGCAAAACTAATCTTCAGGCTTTTTTTCTTCATTAACCTTAAAGTTTTAAAGACCATCCCAAACTGAACTTAGTTTATCTGAAAAGACAAAAAAATCCAAAAAGACACAAAAATGTTGGTCTCAATGCAGGTAGCTACATTTTCTCCTCTCCAGCAACTTCAACACATTTATTCTCTCCTGAGACTTAAGTGACAGTGTTTGAAGTGCTGTGACCCTGGATTGCTCTTCTTCCTGACACATGTTCAAAGTCATACAGACACCATCAAGAACGTTTTTGCAGATCTTGCTGGCCAATCAGAACATGGTTAGGAAAAACAGTGATACTAAAATAAAATTCATGTTTTCTTCTGACAGAGACCTTCCACTATTCTCGCTTTTAGACAATATCCCAAGCTATAGAAGAATCTTTACAATCATAGTAGAGCACAACAAAAAGATTTACTATAACCCTCCACTGTCCTTCTGGAAATAAGCATGCGTGATATGTTCTGTATCTATGATCACATCTTAGTCCCAGATTCCCTACTTATTGTCAGCAAATTACAAAACTTGGAGAATAAAAACTCAGTGAATAAAAACTTGAGATTTATATTACGAATTTAAGGAGGAAAACCACAGCCAGATGGACCATGAATGTACAGATACCAACATACACTCTGAAAGCAAAGATTTTTTTTTATGTTATACAGAATATGAGGAATAGTCCCACACAGTAAGTTTTACTCAAAACCCTATGGAAAAAAAATCCACCAATGTTTTAAGAGTATTCAATAAAACCACTCAGATACTGTATATTAGTAATTCAAGTAGAAGACAGCTAGCACCTTTCCTATTAAAAAAAAAAAACAACAAAGGCCAAGCAAAACCCAAAGCACTTACCTAAAATTATTTTGGTATTATCCAAATTAATGTCTTGAACACAGGGTCTGTACCACACACTCTCTCATCAGTCAAGCCAGCACTTATGCAGATTAAAGGAGAACTGACTGTTTTCCCTTCTCACCCTGTGAACATTAAAAAGTACCTGAGGCACGCCTGCACAGTCGGGTGCACTCAGGTGAGAGATAAATCCACCCGTCTTGGATGCAACTGAAACAAAAAATGCATCTGCCTGGCACTTTACCTGAACTGATACACCAAGTGCAGGCCACATCCTCCAGGGCATAGCTCTCAGAGCTGACACCACCACAAAGCTTCTGAGCCAGAGCCAGTCTATATCCTGTGTGGATGCTTACACCCATGTGCCTGTGCTAAAACAACCCCTCCTCTCGCTTGGCCTCTGCTCCCTGCTCATAAGCAGGGAAGAAGAATTTATCTTCACTCAGAAAATCATCCAAAACCTACATTTTAAGACATATTTAAGTGTAAATGGCTACAAGCAGAAGCCTGTTTTTGTTTTCGAGAAGTCCCCAACTTACAACTCCCCCAAACTTTTCTGTTACTTGCTGTTTTTCTCAGTTTCTTAATGTCTCCTAGTTGTAACCAGCCTTTAAGAAAACAGTCAAATGACACTGTTTCACAGATCTCTCAATCTTGTCATCCTGCTTGGAAATTAATTCTCTGTCCTCACCTGCAGCAGCTTTTGCTCTAACCTTAGAAGCAACATCTCACATATTTTCACTGTCTATCCCTCCTGTCTAGAAATGACATTGTTACTCAGGGAATGCTCACAATAGCTGAAGAACAGGACACTGGGATTTTAAGTTAATGGCAAGGATGGGAGAAAAGGAGTTACATTGGCTATGGCAGAGGTCCTGAGTAACAGAAGTACACTCTGCCTGCAATCACAGAACCAAAACCCGAAAAGGGCAGCAATGGCAGAGGAGATAGAAACAGGGCATGGACTGGCTTTCCTCTTCAGACACGCTTATTCTCCACTGGTCTCGTCTATCACAGAGGAACCGCCAACACTTTCTTTCCAAGGAGCAGCAGAAGGGCAGTACTGCTCATTCAAAAGACTGCTACCAACTTCAAACTTTCCCTCTCTGCGAGTTACACTGCTCCCTGTCCTGTTGCTGACCTATCCATAACCACTCCAGCACTCTCAAATCTCCAAGTGATCTCCGTAACAAATTTTCTTTGCAGGATAACTCTATCCCAAAAGCCAGCTGGATTTTTTTTCTCCACCTGGGTAGTTTTTTTCTGTACCCAGAAACCAGACCTCTAACTGCTGACACAGTTCTAATTTTCCTCTTCTCAGTAATTCCCTCAGTTCCTGCAGCACTGAGGCCAGTGTATTTTAAGGCTGTAAGGTCACTGCTGAAAAACCCAGCATCAGTGTCTTACTGTGAGCTCAGCCAAGCCTCATTTTAAGCAACAATGAATTGATTTAGAAGCATAACAGTGAAGCCTGGCAATTTCTTTTCCAAGCAAAGTTGCCATTCCAGGACATCAGGGTAGGATTTTAATTTACATGGACTTGTGAACCTGTGAGTTTGAACAAGCTTGAGAACTGTAGGAGGAATCCACTCAATCTACTACTATGACTTCAAATTACATAAAAACTTCCCTCAGAACTCAGAAGGTTCACGGGACACCCAGATCAGGTTTGTCTGAAACAGGAACCAGCCTCCATGTATCTTTCAAGAAACTTCAGCTGTATTTTTATCTGTGGCAGAAGATCGACATGACATCTCCCTTCTCTTGCAACACATCTAAGGAGCAGCAGAGGGAAGTCCTTGAAAGCTAGGAACACAAAGGTAATAGCACACTGAAATCTCTGTTCTGTGCCATAAGCGCACAGCAGTTTGTTATTACAGAGCTACTTATGAACACTAAGCTATTGGCACTGCATTTCTATTTCAGCTCAAATGCTAAACATGTGTAAGATACAGAGCATGGAAGTTCCAAAGGAGAAAAAGGTAAATTCAGAGTCAGGGTCAAATTCTGACTTCACCTGGAAAAACACCCTGCTCAGGATCTGGCCAACTTTCACCAAGTAACCTCTCATCACATTGCCTCTTCTCAGAATGACTCAGAGTCAAGACTCCTCAGTGTTTCTCTTTCCTGATTCTCACGGCAGTTCTGGAAAGACAACCACTTTCCAAACTATTAGTCACTGACAGAAGCTAGCAGACGGTAGAGATGTCCTGCATGCTTCTGCTCTCTGCAACCAGGAACCTCACACAAGTACTTCCAACTCCTATCAGTGATGACAAAAGGCACTGAAGTACTGCTGGGTGACTGCTGTCACTGATGCAGCCCAGAATCAATCAATCTCTGGCAAAGCCACAAATGTGTGCAGAAACACTGCTTGAAGTATCAGTCTCCTCACCCACTCGTTCCTCTGCTTCTTTTCTTTTCTGTGTGACAGACAAATCATACTGATTCCAAAGTATGGTATTTCACTTCATGAGCATCTGCCCTTTAATTTATACTGGCGATTAGAACTTGTCCCTGATACCAACAAAAATCAAAATATTACCTTGCAAAAACTACTTATACCTGAAAATTGAAAGGAAAAGCATTTGTTAATCTATACAGCAAATTCAAATGCTGGTAACTCGGAACTGCACCCAGCAGAATGTACCCTGTGACATTCCTGAAAGCAGCAAGTGCAAGATGATCCAGAGTTCCACTTTGTACAACTTGGGAGTGGAGAAACAGGTATGTAGGAGGTTAGAACTACAAACAGTTTGTGCAGCACATAGGAAAGGGAAGAGTCTCCAAGTTACGGCACCACACAACACATACAAAGAGTGAAAACATGACTGAAAGGACACTTTTTGGTCCACCAATCTGAGAGTCACAGAACCATAGACTCGCTTAGGCTGGAAAAGACCTTTAAGATCATTTGGTCCAACCATTAACCTAACTCTACCAAGTCCAATTCAACCGCCTCCCTGGGCAGCCTGTTCCAAGCCCTGATGACCCTTGCCATGAAGAAGCTTTTCATAATGTCTAACCCATACTTCCCCTGGTGCAACTAGAGGCCATTTCCTTGTGTCCTTTCCATTCACTGCTTGAGAGACCAACAACCACTTCTCTACAACCTCCTTTCTGGCAGCTGTAGACAGCAGTAAGGTGTTCCCTGAGCCTCCTTTTGTAGAGACTAGATTTCCCCAGCTCTCTCAGCTGGTTCTTGTAAGTTTTGTTCTCCAGATCCTTCACCAACCTTGCTGCCCTTCTTTGGACCTGCTCCAGCACCTCCACATCTTTTTTGTACTGAGGAGTCCAAAACTGACGCCAGTACTCAAGACGAGGCCTCACCAGTGCCCAGTACAAGAGGATGATCATGCCCCTACTCTAAAGAAGCAATAGCTAAGGAACCCACTCCACAGACACTGAACTTCCATGCTGAGAAACAAAATGCCAATTTAAGCATTCAATACACAATTAACATTGCAAATCCATATGCTGCAGTGATATGAAACATATGGACACTGTAATTACAGAATGAAAATTAAAACAAATATTAAAATAGGTATTAGTAAAATAATTTCAAAGAAATGTGCACAGGAAAACTCCTGATTAAATCAATTAGGCAACGTTTCAAGAAAATCTGGGAATCTACAGGACCAGGATTTAAAAGCATAGGAAAGCAAACCTCATTTTTGTTATCCTGAGGTCAAATACCTTATCTACATAAGAATTTCAGATACAATAATTCAAGTTTGTGTCAATCATAGAATCATTAAGTTTGGAAAAGACTTACAGGATGATCCAGTCCAACCATCAACCCAACCCCACCATGCTCACTAAACACTCTTTCCTAGAGCCACATCTACACGTTGTTTTGAATACCTTCAGGGACGGTGACTCCACCATCTCCTTGGACAGCCTGTTCCAGTATCTGACCACTCTCTTGGTGAAGTAGTATTTCCTGAAGGCAAATCTAAACCTCCCGTGGTGCAACTTGACACCATTTCCTCTTGTAGTATTGCTAGTGACTTGGGAGGAGACTCAGCCCCATTTCTTTACAATCTCCTCTCAGGTAGCTGTAAAGAGCGGTAAGGTTTCCTCTCAACCTCCTTTTCTCCAGACTAAACAACCCCAGTTCCCTCAGCTGTTCCTCATCACACCTGTCCTCCAGGCCCCTGACTAGCCTATTTGCCCTTCTCTGGACCCGACTCCAGCACCTCAATGTTCTTCATGTACGGAGGTGCCCAAAACTAAATCCAGTACTCGAGATGAGGCCTCACCAGTGCCCAGTACAGGGGGACAATGACCTCTCTCACCCTGCTGGACACACTACTTCTGATGCGGGTCAGAATGCCATTGGCCTTCTCGGCCACCTGGGCACAATGCTGTCTCACATTCAGCTGCTGTCAGCCAGGATCCCCCATATTCCATCTGTATTACCTATCAGAAACCATTATCAGTATTATGTTGTATTAAACTGTGCCTAGGCCTACTTAAAGAGTTAGGATGAAGTGACAGGTTTACTCTAGGGAATGAAGAAGCTCTGCAAAGACACCTAGAGACTTTAGATTGATGCATTAAATTTAAATTGAACAGTAAGCCATCCATAAGGAGTCCTGAGAAAACACAGACTGACTCAGAAGAGCAATCAGTTTAAGGACAAGTAAATAGGCAGATGCATCAAAAATTATGCAGAGACAAAATCTGGGAGACCTAGATCTTGGCCCTGTGTGACTTTTATCAAGAACAGGGAAGGGAATTAAGAGAAGCAGCTGCTGACAATGGAGAAGGCATGGAAAACTAAAAGCACTTAACTAGTCACAGCAAGGAAGAGGTGTCAGTAAAATGATATGCTCATATTTAATCTCCAGAATGGCTTCCCATATCCTGCTTCCTCCTGTCTGCTTTCTTAAAACCCTCAAACAAGGATTAGGGATCAGGCCACAAGCCAGAAGCTGCTCTTCTAGCAGTCCATATCAGAATATTGTCCTTTCATGGGTGCTGTAATCCAGGTTCCATCATGACTGTTACCACAGAAGTTTCCCAATGCATGATGGCTGCACATTCAAGAAAGCACAGGCCACGATGTCTCCGTCTTAGCTCTGGCAACAGTTGGTCAATTCATACCCTCTGGAACTGGAATACAGGATACAAGCTTCTTCCAGCCAAATCTAGTTAGTTCCACTGGCACAAGAGCCTGAAAATTTTTCAGAGACTGGTTGCTACCCACTCAGGACAGAGAAGTTCTAGTGAAACAAAGATAACAGACACCATACTGGAGAAGTTCCAGGATGAAATTAGAGGAGAATAACATTGAAGTCTTAACTGCAAACAGCACAATCAGTGAGAACTATCAAAAGTACCACATCGGAATTTAGTAGAGACCAGATGATACAGAGGAGAAAAGAATGAAGGAGTGAAGGGCTGAGCACAGTAGAAAAACTATGTGCATGTGTAAGCGCAAGGGTAAAAACAGTTACAAGAGAACGCTTGCTAATATCACATCCCTTTCTGATTGATAATGTCTCTGGGTGTCAGCTTCATCCAAACTTTGCTGACAACCAACCAAAGAGTACAGAATGTGGCACGCACAGGCCTGAAAGTGTCAGCCCTACCTGGTAAGTCTGACTGTGGTTTCCTATACCATTGTTCAGTCTAACTACCTACAAATGACCCTTTCAGTATTTAGACTGGTTTTCAAATACTTCAAATTAAAAAGAGTTAATGTCATTTCACCATGCTGACCAACCTTCATGGGTTCCCACAGCCACCAGACCAAGTGGAAGTGTGTGCTGCTGAAGGACTGACTGGGAGCAGCTGGGCTCACTAGGCAATGATAGCCCATTGACTGCACTCCTAAAAAGCACTTCCAGCCACATCTGATTAGACTACCCATCTAGAGCAGCAGCTGTGTTGATTTTCCCATAGGGATGCTTGCAAGAAAATCATTACTTTAATAAAGACACAGAGGCCTGCCTTAGCTTCTTTTACTGTATCAACAGCAGCAAATAAAATGCAGAAGTCACAGTTACATAAAAAGTCATGTGCCAGAGCGCCCTCAGTCCCACCATTTTCCCTTCATGATTTCTGTGACCTTATAATAGGTAAGAAGCACAGGAAGTCACTGTCATCTTTGAATGGAATTCTGGCTTGCTAACTTACCAACGGGATGATTATTCAACTCTTGACCTCATCACAAAACAGTTTAGCAGTGTTGCTGGTGCTTGAACCAAATTTCTGTTCTGCAAGCTGACTCAGAGAGAGCACCACAGCTGCAAGAAGGAACTGCCAGAAACACTTCTTTCTCCCTTGTGCTTAAGATGTGTGAAAATACACAATCAGACAGGAGAGCAAGCCCTAGGTAAGACTCTGTATTTCATCTCCACACCTAAAGTAATGATTTTCCTAGGCAGAGGGCAGGAGATGGAAAAAGAAAGGCACAGCTTTTAAAGACAAGACATACAGCCTCTACTTTTATCCCTAACTTAAAGTGACTTTAAAAACATACATGAAAACCCCAGAATACTCACCTACCAATTTCTCTAGTACTACTTTTTAAAAGAAAGGCTCCAAGATAAACAAGAATAGAGACAGTTAACTACCCTGCAGTAACAGGAACGCTTCAAGATGCTCCGCCCATATACACAACCAACCATAAATGTACATTAGTACAATGCATTCAGGGGCAATCATACAATCACTACGGACTAGAAGGGACCTCAAAAGATCTAGTCCAATCCCCCTGACACAGCAGGACCACCATAACCAAGTCACACAAAAACTCATCCAGGCAGGTCTTATTTATCTCCAGTGAAGGAGACTCCACAACCACCATGGGCAGCCTGTTCCAGTGCTCCGTCACCCTCACTATGAAGTTGTTCCTTCTTAGGTTGATGTGGAACCTTCTATGTTCCAGCTTACAATCACTGCCCTTCTCCTATCATGACATGACACCGAGGACAGCCCAGCTCCATCCTCCCGACACCCACCCTTCACATATTTATAGACATTAATGAGGTCACCCCTCAGTCTCCTCTTCTTCTAGCTAAAGAGATCCAGCTCAATCAGTCTCTCCTTGTAAGGGAGGTGCTCCACCTCCTTTATCATCGTCATTGCCTCTACAGCAGCTCCACATCCCTCTTGAACTGAGGAGCCCAGAACTGGACACAATACTCCAGGTGTGGTCTCACCAGGGCAGAGTAGAGGGGGAGAAGAACCTCTCTC
>VXBP01001602.1:0-12874 GCA_013400115.1 Rhinopomastus cyanomelas
GTCATCTGTTCTTCCTTAAGACCAGAGCTCTGCCCTACTCTTGCTCGCCCTTCAACCATCCCACCCCCACCTCGAATCTAGTTTAAAGTCATNTCTTTGTAGAGGAGGAGGTTGTAGTACTAGAAGCCTTCCTGAATGTATGAGGCTTTGCCTGGATCTTCAGTGTGGGTTCTCTATCCTCTGTATCCTTATCAGATGTACTGCCTTCCACTAGGGGCTCATATGTATTTCTTAGTGTCAGCTGGGGAGGAGCGCCAGGCAAGGGTGGCACCCGCCTTCTGCCATTGCCTTGCACTTGGCTCCAGCCATCCGTTTTACTTGGGCTCCTTCTACCCCCTGAGAACCATAGAATACAAGTCACTCCTGAATCTGACTCTTGTTTATTCGTTGTCCAGACTGCTGAGCCCGACTCCACCTGTCTTCTTCGGTTTCAGCCTCACTAGTTATCTTGAGCCTTCCTAGTTCACCCTCATCTTGTAATTGTGCCGCCCGGTCAAGCAAATAATCTACCTGCTCACATCGAACGCAGCCAGGAAGGTGAAAGAAGGCTCTGCATTCTTTACAGCCCATCACCTGCACAACCTCATCTTTTTGGGGGATCACCGTTTGGGTTCCGACTTCCACATGCAGTTGTGACCAAAGCCTGGTCTTCCTCTACTGCCGAGTTGTTACCCTTTTTTTTAGTCAGACCCCCCCCGTGTCGTCTAGAAGCTGGTAAAATAGCTTGTAGGAAGTACAAGATTTTTATAAGGCATTTCGAAAAGACAAGGAAAAGCATCAATTATAGTATTAATGGAGTTCCCTCTTGGTATAATTTTACTGTTAATTGCTAAAGGATCAATATGGTTCTCAGTTCAGTGAGTGGAAGGATAACATCTGTTCCTATAAGGAACAAGCAGAATACCTCTAAGACAAGCTGTTCCTAAAATATCAAGGTCATCTTAAAACTTAAGAGCACACAGTTCATTGGAACTAGGATTCTCTTTATTTTAGAAAATTGTTCAAATTATGAAATTTGATTTTCACTTGCCAAACGATTGTAACTTGGAAGAGATACACTGAATTTATAACTTCAGTACAAGGCAACCACAACATCTTCAGCCAAGTAAGTGAACATTGTCTTGCTCACAACCTGTCAGGTCATTGGACTAAGAATACTTTTCCAGGTTGCTAATTCCCTGCAAACTGCCTTGTTCATTATTTGTAAAAGTGTCAAAGCATGCAGTGTTAAAGAAACTGAAGAATGTTATTAGACGCTGAGAATGCATTGCTGCAAGCTCGACTTCTATCGGTGCACTTGCACAACGCAGAAAAGCCGAGTTGCTTCTCTTATTTATTTATTTATTTGTTTTAAATGGTGTTTTCAATTAGTTTGGTGCCATCAAGTGGTGACGCACACTAGTTCTGCTTTCACATTCTTTGTATTCTCAAGAGAAGCATATTCAGTAGTCCTGAGAAGAAACAGAAGCACTGAGATACTGAACTGCATTACTTTCCATAGGTTTGGTAGGGGGTTGTTCATTGCTTTGCAGATAGTCACAAATGAGGAAGACAGTGAAAGACAATTTCCTGATTACAGAAGGGCAAGTGTTGCAAATGTATTATACTACCAGGAACAGATCTGCTGAACAGAGGGAAAGCCAGATGAGTAAATCTGTTCAAGGCTGATCAGAAGCTCCCACTTTTTACTTTTTCTTAAGGATTGATTCAATTCTTGCTACTGCCAAAGGCTGTCCTTGGCCAATCCACTATTTTTGCTTTCCCTCTTGCCCCAATACTATGAAACAGGAAGAATCCTTTCTTCAACTTTGCCTGACCCAATGAGAAAGCATTTTGTAATGATCAACAATCAAGTGCACAAAATTACATGACTTCTTGGACCTTCAGATTTCTTCAAGGATTTCTAAATTTCACCTGCATTTTGCTAATTTCACATAACTGCATAATAAAACCAACACCTTAAATAAAACCTGTTGTACTATAATGTTCTTCTCTTATTTTACCCCACATAGATTCCTGTACTATTCCTGCCACATTGTAAAAAAATGGAGAAAACAACTACAGAAGGACTGTAAGCAATCTCCATTTTTGGATAATTTCTTACATAATTTATATGTTATTGTACTTTCACTGAACCACATGACGTTTGGTTGAAAGAAACCTTTAAGATCATTGAGTCTAAATGTTAACCCAGCACTACCAGGTCACCACAAAACCATGCTTCTTAGAACCGTATCTATACATCTTAAATATCTCCATGGATGGTGAGTCCATCTTTTCCCTCAGTAGCCTGTTCCAATGATTTATCTTCCACTCAGTGAAGAAATTCTTCCTAATTTTTCTAAGAGTTAAAACCAAACAGGTTTCATATGTTGCTAGTCTCTCTGTAGACCCAGTCCAGGAAATGAAGGCACTTATCTGGTGGCAGTACTGTAATTTCTTCCAACTACAGGCATCTCTTACTTCTACTAGAACTAGACTAATACAGGTTTGCATGTTCATTTGCTTCAATGATAAGAGATTGCCAGATTTCTTCTCATCCACTTAAAATTTTAAAAAGTCCTGAAGCAAAATGTAAGGAGAATTAAATGAATAAATACCATAAGAAATGTCTCTATGAGAGCCAGAAAGAGACTTTGTCAATGGAATGAATCCAAAGCCACTCCACATTTTATGCAAGTCATACAAGGCTGTGAAGCTCCTTGGCAATGCTGACTTCCCAGGCACATTTTTTAAGCTACAGTGCATAATGATCAAATGGATTCCAGGCAGGCCTAGCTTGAAAACTGGAAGGCTATGGAAACGTCACCCAAAACTCTCCCTTTGTTTAGCATTTCAAGACACAGGCCTTGGGAAAAATAATTTGCATTTTAAATTGACCTAGAAGCACTTATCAGAGGCATCAGAAGCAATAACCCTGAAAAAATATTTTTTAACTAAAATTTCCTTTTAAACATGAACAAACATTTTTCCACCTCTTACCTGCCTTTATCATAGACTACCCCTCTCTTTCTCTGCAAAGTCTATTTCTAACAATATAACATACAGCAATCAACCATATAGCAGCTAGGTTCTATTTATCCTTTACTGACCTAACTTCTTTGACAGCCAATTATTAAAGCTGATTAAAAAATTACAAGCTAAATTTCTGATACTAAACATTTTTCCCCATTATTGTCAGTTTCCTGTATCACTAAATCCTCTTACTTTGATCAATTTAAAGGACCTTTGTGAGTAAACACAAGAACAGTTGTATTATGTCATAAAGAAAAAGCTGTATCAACAAATAGTTGCAGAATCCTACACCATCATTACACATTTCAAAACAACGTATGAAAGAAGAAGCAGTTTGCAGCAGCACAAAATGCTTTGCTTATATGTAAATAGATATAAGAAGCACCACAGAAGAAACAGCAACAGATTCAGAACCTACAGCTAATTTTGAAGCAAACTTTATGTGAATTCCTTGCTCTGCATACCTGAATCTAGCAGTCTTTCTACCCACAGGCACTGAACATAATAGAACTGGAGATAAGCAGCAATTCCAACCTTTAGCCATAAGGTTACATCAGGGAGAAGCAATTCTTCAGGCAAGTGGATCAACTTAAGTATCAGATTTTCTTGCCTTGAATGCATCAAACCTTTATACTG
The DNA here is from genome assembly GCA_013400115.1 of Rhinopomastus cyanomelas. Lineage (NCBI taxonomy): Eukaryota > Metazoa > Chordata > Aves > Bucerotiformes > Rhinopomastidae > Rhinopomastus > Rhinopomastus cyanomelas. Next base: position 3,652 of record VXBP01001602.1, read on the forward strand.
GTTTGTTCATATTCAGATGAAAATGCAAACCCTAGGCTCAAACAACATACTGCTTCTCAGTAAAATCTGTCCCTCAGAATAAACTTCTTCCAGACTGTTAAATATGTTTCCTACAAGGCTTTTCTAGACATACAGATTCAAAATTAAACACTCCTTGGCAGGACACTAAGTTGGTTGAAAGAGCTCAGTGTGCCTCAATCTGACACAACAGAGCATCAGTTGCTAGTCTTGTCTAGCTTGAAACTAAGGGTCAAACATTTAAAAATATTTTAAAACAATTGCAAGATAGTTCCTTGACCTAAGCGTAACATTTAAACATCACAGGTTAAACGGAAGGTCACCAGGTAGCTCACTAAAGCTAAATCTGGCCATGTGAGGATCCTCAGCGTGACTGGTTAAAGAATATTGTGATGACACAAACACTGAAAACTAGAAAAGCAGGTGGTGCCCAGTTTAGTTTCACACGCAAAATAAACCCTGGCAGTTTTATTGACATCAGAAGTTTTCTTTCAAATGTGAAACACTAAACAAATAACCCCCCTTTTTTCATTTATGGTCAAGATAGAATGATGAGGCTAACAGCATGAAGAGATTTCCTTTACTTTTTGTTGTTTAGAGAAACATCCCCAATGAAAGAAACAAAACTGAAGTACTTTCCTATTTTTCTCTTCATTGGATAATAAGCATATCTTGTTAGCCCATACCCTCCATCCTTCCCACTCCTTTTGGAAAAGACAGGCAGGAAAATAAGATTTTCTTCTCACACACACAAAAAATCCTTAAAGCTGAAATTCACTCAAAGTGTATCAGTTAACATGAAAAAAGAAAAGTCTCATCATAGCAACAACAGCAATAATAAAAAGCCTCACTTCCCTAAACCACTGATTGTACAGGACAGGGCTCTTAGACTTTTTCTCTGTTAAAAGTACTTCTGGGCTTAGAGTTGAAATCACTGGTTTTGAACATGTGCCATTAATAATATAGTAATGGAATACAGAGTATCACAGGCTGCGGAAAACACAGAGTATGATGGGGTGAGCTGTTGCTATGGTGATTCTGACAGGATACTACTCTCTAGTGCCTTTCCTTGTCCCCATGCAACCACAATAAAGTCTAATTTAAAACCAACTCTTCCATTAACTTCTACATCTTTTCCTGATATCCTAGCATGCAAAAAATACAGAGAGAAATGAAGAATGATACAACACTCCACAATTTTCACCTCAAGTTGATTTTGTTGAATCCCAGCAATTTCAAAGTGTGTCAGGCTAAAATTTGCTGTATTATATCTCAACAAAAGGTCAGTTCTACTGGAATCTGCCAACGTATCTGAAAACTGATTAGCACAAAGATTTCAGAAATGACATATCTAATTATGGGCTTGATCACTACCATTTTCCTAGCCGGTACGTAAGTTATTGACTACATTTGTTATTCAGGATTTAAAATAAATGTTTGTGAAAGTACCTCTGTAATTTGTAATTGCTGAAACCACCTTTGTGCCTGGTTCACTGCGTAGACTGAGGGAAACCCACTGCTAAAGATTGCCAGAGAGCTAGTTTCTAGCAGAAAGCTAGTTTGCCACTAGCTGCATTTTGGAAGTAGGCTTAAAACTTTCTGGATATCAAGTTAGTATTCATGTCAGGGGCTTTCTTCAGCCAGTGCTATCCTTAAGATTATGTGATTTTAGAGAGTAAATGGCTTCAAAGCTAGTTAGATATTACATTTTGAAAAATAAATACATTACTTCATATGTTTGAGAAAACCTTCATTTCTTAGCCATCAACTACTGGAGGAATGCAACCTCAAAGCCTGTATTCCAAGAAATATTATCCAAGCCGCATCAAGATGTAGGACTGAACTTTTAAAGCTGACAAGATGGTGAGTCCAAGTTCTGTAAATGCTCATTCAGTGTCAGAGGGAACTGAACCAGAGCAAGAGCTGAGAGTAAATTTCTGCCTTCTAGCACCAAACTTAAACTATGACAGTACATCACTTTCACAATGTATTAAAAGGGGACACTTTATGAGTATATATGTATGTATGCATAAAAACTGCTGTCAACAAAATTACTTCTTTAGAGCAGGAAAAAACCCCAGCCTGTAATTACACAGTGCTATTACAGTATCTGCAAACAATACAGTTCTTAAATTTACCCACAGACAAAATTAATATGATTTTGTCAGAGGACTAATTCACTGAGAGTCCACATGTTACAAATGTTGCATTCTCTATTTATTCAACTCTATCTTTTATGGCTCATGAGATACCTCTGAGAAATATATCACACTCAAGATTCAAACCACTGAAATGTTAAGAGCCAGTAACACAACTCTTGACACTTTTCAGTCTGGTCCCACTTGAAACTGCACAGATTACAAGAAATTTATTCATCTGGCCTGGCCACCAAAGGCTGCAATACAGAAGCACTTGTGCCTAATGTTTATTCTGCCAAGTTCACACCACATGCCACATAAGCAAAAAGGAGATGTTGGCAAGAGAGTGCTGCAAGAATACAAATACTGAATGCTACTTAGTAGCCAACTTAAGCAAGGGAAGAGCCAAACCTTCCATTTTGCTGCCAAATGCTTCAGAAACTGAATTTGCACAGTTCTAGTTTCAACTTTTCAGATTTGATGCCATAGTCCCACAGTTCAAGTTAACCTAATTTTGACCTACTGTCTGTACACTTTTCATTCTCCACTGCTGGAGTTTGATTTCCTTGAGCACTGCTGTCCTTGGGTACCACATGAGCAAAGGGGAGGCAAAGCTACATGACAAGCTGTCAGGCAAAGAACTAAGTTTTTTATATTAAGCATAAACACCTGCAGCAGAGGAGACAAAACATCTGATGTTCACCTTTCGTTTCAGACACAACTGCCTTCAAAAAGGCAGCTATTTTCAAGAATTAAACCACAGAGGCATAGCCAGTTCTTGGCTACTGAGCGGTCCACCACGAATACTTTTACATTTCATTTCATGTCTTGGTGAGCAGCAGTTCATCATTGACACTTTTTTATTCTCCTAACCACATGTTCTTCTAAGAAAAGTATTTTTACAAATGTAAAATAAAAATTATTGAGTCCTCCTATAACATAATAACACATTTTTAACTGTTCCCCAACACACTTAAGTTACTCAGCCACGGTTTTTAAGAGGCTAACTTCCAAGTTAGCATATATCTTAGTGCACCTAACTTCTTCCAAGCCCAGTGGCATAGAAACTTCTTTTATTCTATTGTGTATGATGTCAAGCATATGGACCAGTAAGCAAATCAAGGACAAACATTGCAAAACTGACTCAAGAATTTTGTCAGTTTGAAACTTGTGGGCTCCTAACAGCTTTGTGATTACTTCAGTCCCTCCAGAAAACTACTGTACCATCTGATTTGTTATTTAAAGAGAGTATTTAAAGTAGGTATCTCATTTTAAGTACTACATGTACTGTAGGATAAATGTTCCCTTGTGTAGGCTGGTACAAGCTGAGCACTAAAATGAGATCATGCTATTCAAAACATGCAGAGAATTCAAAATGCACAGGGATATTGTATATTTCCTCCTCTTTTGAGACAGAAATATAGCCAAGACTGGTTATAAATATAACCTACTACTGGCTTTGCTTCTGCTGATGAGCACTGGCACATGATGCAAGTCCAAGACATCTTGGCACTCTGCCTTGTCGCAGTGTCCTACTCAGATCTCATATTCTGGCTCTGAACTGACATTTGCAAGCAGTTGGTTCTCCAAGCCCTTGTAATATAGGACAACTGTATGTCATGTTACCTACTGCACATGAGAACAGAAAGACAGAAGAGGGGAGAAAACACTTCAGCTATGTGCAATTATGTAGTAGGTATGCTTCAGTCTGGTTTTTGTTATCTTATTCCTCCATTGAATCATGATTTTCAAAAGAACACAATAGTAAGTACAAAAGATGAACTTGCCCATTTATGATTTAACCTGGACAAAGGGAGGGGCCAAAAGGGAATAACTGCTGCAGAACTGTATCAGTGAATCACTGAATAGTTTAGGTTGGAAGGGACTTGAGAGATCATCCAGTTCCAACCTACCTCCACAGGCAAGACACTTCTCTCTAGATCAGGTTGCTGAGGCCTTGATCACTTCCAGGGAGGGGGCTAACCACCCTTATAGTAGGAATTTCTTCCTAAAATCTAATCTAAACCTCCCCTCTTTCAGTTTGAAGCCATTCCCCCTTGTCCTATCACTAGAGTGCCTCATAAAAAGTCCCTCTTCTGATTTCCCCATGTCCCCCTTCGGGTACTAGAAGGCTGAACAAGGTGTCTTCAAATCCTTCTCTTCTCCAGGCTGCACAGCCCAAATTCCTTCAGCCTGTCTTCAAAGGAGAGGTGCTCCTGCTCTCTGATCATCCTTGTGGCCCTCCTTGTGTAACTTGAACACAAGAGAAAAAATAAACCTCTTTGTAGGCAAACTGGGGTGTACCACTCCTGCTGCAAGTCACATTCTACCTGTAACTGGTGTACCCTGTCCACTCTCAGTTACAAACAGCACCAAGGTTGGTTTGTCAGAGATTTGGCCCAAGCAGCATAGGCAAAGGAGGTAGGTGGGCTGTGCACTGTACTTCCAGACGTCTGCCTGAAGCCATTTGTTTAGCTTGTAGCTGGATTTAGCCTTGCTCTGCTCGGTCCCTAATAGAATTAAGTAGGAGGTGGCTGATTAGATTGAAGAAAGTATTTTTCCCCCTTGTAAAATAAAAACAGTAGTGAAAGAGGAGAGAAGAGAATTAAATGACAATTTAAAGAGGATGATCATAAAGTTAACTGTAGAGATTAAAGCCAGCTTTACACCCACACCAGTTTTTGGGAAAAGATATAACTCATAAAGGTGCAAATCTGACTGCAAAGCCAGTTGCCAAAACCCATGTGCTTTCAGCTTGACAAGCTGTACAAGTGAGGGGGACAGAGGAACTTAAAAAAACACCTTGTGAATTTCTCAGTAAAAGAATAAATATTTACTGAGTCTACATTTACAGCTACGAAAACAGGAGTTTCTACCAGCTGCTGTCTTGCACAGCCCTTTTCAATTTTAAGAACTCAAGAAAGCATTCTTTGTTGGCTGTTTAAACGCTCCCTAAACGAGATTCTGGGTCAAATCCTCTGGTCCAGAGAGAACACACAGTCACCTCAGCTACCAGGGCCCCACCTCCATCCACTCAGGATCTGGTACACCACTCATGTACACGATCATTGATTAGACTAAAGCTGAAAGGCAAGGACAATTCCAGCACCTTTCAAGGATATGCATCCCATCATCCCACAGAATCTGTCAGGGTGGTAAAGATGGAAACCAGCTGCTAAGCACTGCCACTGTGCTATTCCTGAAATTATCATCTTCACATTTAACAGAGCCCCTCAGGCTTTCAGACTAAATGTAGCAAAGGGTAGACAGGGAGGCAGATGAAAAAACTTTGGGCCATTCCTCTTCAGGGACAGCATAAATGACAAGGTTTTAAGAAACAGGTAGGATGATATTATCAATTGATATGAGGGGCTTGGCCTTCTAGCTATGCTTCCCCCATCCTCTCTTATCCTACCCCCTCAAAAAACAAAAAAAAAAAAGGTTAGGAAGTTATTATTCTGCCTAGGAACCAAAGACTTGACAAGTAAAGGATGGAAATAGAAAAAGAGGTAATGGGGACTCTGCCAGAAGGAACACTTGCAGGTAGCTAAGCTGAGAAACTGGAATGCTTGGTACAGAGACGCACTGAAAATGCAGCTGGCCTCATTCCAGCAGACAGTAAAGAAATGTTATCTGGAGCATGCAACTTTATAAATAGCTCACTATTAAAGTGGCATTAAAACAACAAAAAACCCCTTTCAATCCCCTCAGAAGTAGGCACCTTGAACAACCACTTGGTTGGGTTTTTTTCCCACTTTTCCGAAGGGCATTTCACATTCAGAAATTTCCACTTTAATATTCCATTTCAAGAAGACAAATAAGGAGAGGAATAACTTCAGACATCACCCCAGGACTAAACTATGACCTTTATTTATCAGTAGCTCTATTCAATTACAGTAAAGCACTGTTAGGTGAGTCTGTCTGGAACACCAGCTTCTTCTTCCCTTAGGGACTACAACACTTTTTCACAAGCATGTATGAATATGCAGAAACAAGCAGACATTCAAGTTGAGTAATGCAGATGCTTAGTCACATTTTTGTTCTGCACTATGGTAATTTTGGAATGAGAAAGATGGAAGTACTTAAAAAAATAAACTGTCAGAATCAAACAAAACTTAATACTGGTGTCAAAATAAAACTATGGCCTGATGGATATGTAATAGGGTAATTGTCTAGATGTGCCAGTAACTGATTGTGGACAAAACATTTTCAGTCCTACCAAAGTATAATCATCCATTTCTGTAAGTAAACCAGACAGCTATCTGAAAATTAACATCCCAAATCATTTATAAGTTAAAGAAAGATGTATACTAAAGTAAGGCTCTCTCACTTCCCTGTCACAGTAATTTTGATTTTATTATGTTTTGTCTATAATAGTTTATAATCAAGTGGTCAGCCTAACATTCTCTCCATTTCCCAAGGCTTTCACTTTCTGGAAACTTTACCACATTTGTCACTCGTTACTACATGTCTAACAGCAACATGCACCAATATCACAGATATTCTCAGGACACAGCACCAAAACTACTCTAATGGATAGTGCTACCAAGTTGAACATCTTCATTGTTACCAACAAAGCACAAAAGACTTCACTTGACAACTAGCAAGGCCAGTAAGACTGTGTAGGTCTTTTTTATGTGCTTGATCAGACTGCTCATCTTACATGCCCAGTTGAACATGTATGAGTTTATCTAAAACTATGCTTTATTTAAAATTACATTCATCTGGATTTATCCTTGTACACAGCAAAATTAAGTTCTCATTGAATATGTAGATGAGTTTTTGTGTGTTTATTGAGGTAACACGGGAAAAAACATTTTAGTGTCTTTATCCTTATTCCATCAGTCTACACTGTAAAGCTAGCATGTGATTTGCAGTCATTCAACCACACTGACAGTATGGTTGACAATAAAGGTGGTGCAAAGGAATTTTCATGCAGTAGAATGCCAGAGAGATGTTTTGATTCCAGCCATGCTTCCATGAACCCTGCAAGAGCTAATATTGTTTCCATGGTAGAAAGTCAAGTGCCACGGAATTGTCTATGTAGGTTTTATCAGTATTCATGTTAGTTTACTGAATAAACTTCTACTCAAACATTGCAAATGAGAAAAAACACAACAGAATGACTGATACACAGTAATCCCTTTCCAGCCCAATCTGCAGTACAATATGATCTGCCATTTTGCTAAATACTTAACATTCTTAGTGTATCTCCAGTCCTTCTTTCTTACAAGCATTATTTTTAGTTACAAGTAAGAGAAAACAAACCAGAAAATCCTAAGTGTTATGTGTAATTTGACCCAAAACAGGTTGTTCTTAACCAATAACAATTTATTAAATAGGAACAAGCAAACAGTGTTTAAGGGTTCCCAGGGGCAGCGCTGGGTGCAAGGAGGAGGGGATTGCTCCCGCACACTGAAAATGGCTCAGGTCCCCTCTTTTATATCCCATGTATGGTCTGTTATTGGCCAGTTCAAAAAACAATCTGGGCTCTTTGCTGTACTAGGTGTCCTCTTTGTGAAGAAGCCGGCACGTCATTGGACAATTTTTAAGGAACCCGTGCTTTTGACTGTTGTTAGGGTCCTTTCTGTTGTAGCGTGGTCCCCTTGCTCTCTTTAGGTGTCTTAGAAGGCGCCTTTCAAAAGTAGCGTGGCAAAGACACCTTAAATAATAATACAACAACGCCAAAAACAAAGTCCATGAATCACCTAAATACATATAACACAAGCAAACCCAAGGAAGTGGATCCTCTTCCTCAGGACATTTAAACTATTTAGCATTTTGCTACACACTGGCTGCAGTAGCACAAATCCCTGTTTTTCACAAAGTACAGGACAAATGCTCTCCCATTTTTAGGCTACTTTCTATAGATGATGTGTCAAGACAGATTAAGTTAAAATGGCCGAATTATAATTTGAATGGCTACACCCATTTTTGCTCACACAACAATCCAGTGCTCTCAAAACAGTGTGACTGAAGTTAAAGCTACCAAAAGATTAGCAGAATGCCTATTTGAAATTAATTGCTTAGTATCACACTCCTTCAGTTCAACAATTTCTCTGAACTATCTTTTTTCTCCTTAGGAAACACCTGTTTTAGAATAAGATAAAGCTAAGATTTCCCTTAGGCAATAAGTTCAAAATGCAAAATGTGTTTTGATAAATGTTTTCCATATTGTATCTATCAGCAGTAATGTTCACATAATCATTTTTAGAAAAGTAACACTTCAATGAAGGTTTCTTTCCAAAGACAGTTGTCCACATCAATGTAAAATCGCATTCTAGTAACTACCTACACAAGACTGCCTTCTTGTTTCAGTAAATACATGGTTCCAAATTCAGTACAATCATTTCCAATAAAAGCAGAATGGTTTAAAAGGTTACCACAAAATCATAGGAAGTATTTCTTTAGAAAGATAAATACCGGATTGGCAGCAGCAAAATTGAATTAGCTGGCTATTGCTGCTAGGGGAAGCGAAAGCGCGGTGGTGGCTACACGCTTTTCGGACGACAAACCGTGATTGCGCGCTGCGTGCATACGTGGCTACGTGAGCAGTGACGTTCGGGGTGGAGATTGGCCGTGGCAAAATTGAATTAGCAGGCTATTGCTGCTGGGCAGGCTATTTTACCAGCTTCTAGATGATGGGAGGGTCTGACTTAAAAAAAAAAAAGGTAACAACTTGGCAGCAGAGGAAGACCAGGCTTTGGTCACAACTGCATGTGGAAGTCGGAACCCAAACGGTGATCCCCCAAAAAGATGAGGTTGTGCAGGTGATGGGCTGTAAAGAATGCAGAGCCTTCTTTCACCTTCCTGGCTGCGTTCAGTGTGAGCAGATAGATTATTTGCTAGACCGGGCGGCACAATTACAAGATGAGGGTGAACTAGGAAGGCTCAAGATAACTAGTGAGGCTGAAACCGAAGAAGACAGGTGGAGTCGGGCTCAGCAGTCTGGACAACGGATAAACAAGAGTCAGATTCAGGAGTGACTTGTATCCTATGGTTCTCAGGGGATGGACGGGAGCCCAANAAACAGGTGGCTGGAGCCAAGTGCAGGGCAATGGCAGAAG
>VXBP01001604.1:0-47058 GCA_013400115.1 Rhinopomastus cyanomelas
GAAGAACCTCTCTTGATCTGCTAACCACCCCCCTGTCATGCAGTACAGCTTCCTTCACGTTTTTGCCTGTGGATCCACAGCACTGGTGTGGAATGAAAAACATTTATCAGCTATCTTGTATTTGTACAATATTTCCTATGGAAAAAGGCCCATTAAAAATACTAACAAAACAGTAGTAAAGTAAGAAAAAAAGGAAGCTGCTTGGAAATGCAGAGCAAAGAATTAGCCCTTCAAACAGAATCCGGTGTGCTGGGGACAAGTTGTCTGTGGACTGTGACTTCAGCTGTCCAGGACTTCTGGCTGACCTAGCAAGCAGCGAGTCAGTTCCCCCTGTTAAAAGGCTTTGCTGCCACACTGTGGAAAGAACATTTATTCCATTTAAGCTACTGTTAAAAATAACGCCCCAACTCGGTTCCTGCCTCCTCCCAGCACTCAGCCAGTCTTCAGAAAGACAAAGAACTGTAGACTGAAAATATAATATTGGGAAAGCTAACAATCTAGTTTCAGCTTTAACCTGAATTGTGTATCCTAAGGAGGGAAAGCCATGGCAGTAATATGAAGAACATGATTGTAACAGAGGACTGATAGAAACCACTTCAAGGATTTCTATTTATAAATGACAGGCCCATTTAAAAAAAAAAATAATCAAAAAATCAATAGCCAAAGGCATCGTCATTGCAGATATCAAAAAGAAACTGCAAATAAGGTTAAAAAAGAGTAGAAAAAAAACCCCTGCCTGGATGAGTTCCTGTGTGACTTGGTCTAGGTGATCCTGCTCTGGCAGGGGGATTGGACTGGATGATCTTTCGAGGTCCCTTCCAATCCCTAATGTTCTGTGATTCTGTGAAACAGACATCTTCAGGCAAGAATCTTTCAAATTTATATTTCCATTTTTTCTTAATCTGGATTTATACTTTTAATGAGCCGAGGCTCTGATTGAGTAACACAAAGCATGTCCAGAAGGCAGGAACTCAACGTGTGTTTTTAAAAATTTTTCTATATAATATTAATGTTTTTTCTTGTTTTCATAATTTTCAGATTTTAAAATATTTGGAAATATAGCTATACTATTTTAATATATTAATATAGCTACATCTTTATAATGTAATATTTATATACACATACAGTAAGTAATATTTATTACTGATTATTTAAATATTAAAGTATTTTGTGTTTTAAAACTATTAGTCCAGTAACCTCTGGTAGTGCTGGGTCAATAATTGGACTTGATGATCTTAATGATCTTTTCTAGCCAAATTAGTTCTGTGGTTCTGCAAGGACCACAATGGTAGGCTGATGTAAGTCACCAAGGCTAGTGCCTTGTTATGGCTTTTAGCACAAAAGGCACTCGGATTCTATGTAATATTTAATAAGAAACCCCATTTATTGGTGCTAACACTAGAAGGGAAGAGAGCACAGTATACATAGTCTTGCAGCCCTTCAGATGGACTGATGGGCAAAACACACGGCTCAGATCCTGCTCTCAGCACTCACACAGGATTTTCCTAGCAGTGAGCAGTCTTCTGCACCATTTCTGTTGCCAGGCCAGTGCTCATGAGTACGTGCTGGTTCCCATCACGATTAAGCTAAGTCCACGCAGGTGGCAGAATTGCTGGTGCCAAGTGGCAGCTGGTTGCAGCCTGCCTGGATGCAAAGAGCTGGTGGAGACTGGGCTGTGGCCAGTACTGTGTGTGGGATGGCACAGCCCTGCACCGCGCTCAGGTTACTAGGCAGAGAGATGTCTTTCCATTTGCCCACCTACCCCTGGCAGCTGGGGTATGAGCGCTGAATCTTCTTGCTGGGCTGGCTGAAGGTGCTCTGTTTTCCCAATTAAAAAATACTATTTGCAGGTTATGTGAGACAAAGCAAAGTTGTGTGACAGGACGTGGGCAGTGCAGAACCATATAGATACGGTTTTGTTCTTCCCCTTGCTTCTTTTGTAGTTGTTGTTTAAAACTTCAGTACCTGGGTAAGCTAAGGGTAGGAGAAGAGCAGTGCAAGCTGTGTGATGTTCTTCAGTGTATGCACGCTCATTAAAAAGCAGAAAAGGTGGTGTGAATTCACCTAACAAAGGGACTTAACTCCCCTTCCTGTGGTTATGAAAGGTAAAAAACCCATTAGTCATGTTTCCCTGTGAGCATGTGTGAGAGACCAGAATGCAGTAAACATGCTTTGACATACTCTGCTCAAGGTTAGAGTTTTTTGGAGGGAGTTTTGCAACAGAAGGTATTTGTCACTTAATCAGCTGGTGTTTTGCTGAAATGTTCTGGTTCTCTAACTCGTGACTAGTTCTTACAATAATCATAGTTGTACGTTATAGAAAAACAGACTGTTCCACCTGTAAAGACATGGATAACACCAGTTTTGGAAACAAGACAAGTCTAACGTGGAAATAAACCAGCTAGAAATCTGGTGGGGTTTTTCTAGGAAAGCAGTGTTCCATGAGTTGAGATCTTCTAATACCATGGAAATATGGAAGAAAAAAATAAAAATGTTCTCAGTCACTAGCTAATATTGCTCAAAGAAATCACAGAAACTAGGAATATGTTGGAGAAACTGCCTATTTAAAACTACATGTACGCAGTGACTCAAAACAGAAACAGCCTGTAGCACGGGTTACAAGGTGATTTCCAAAGCCTTAATCAATCATTCTGAGTTGGTTCTTTCAGTATGAGAACAACGACAGTGTTCTTCAACGTAAACTGTAGTGTCAACCTTCTGTAATGACAATGACGACATTTCTCGGTGCTCAGGCTTGCCCCAGCCAAGGTGCAGGACCTTGTTGAGGTTCGTGAGGTTGGCATGGGCCCACTTCTCAAACCTGTGGATGGCATCTCTTCTCTCTAGCACGTTGACTGTGCCACACAGTGTTGATGTTTTCCATGGACTTGCTGCTGATGCAGCTGAGGGTGTGGATGGCTTTCATCGCTGTAACAGCACGATTTGTGCCCAGCTGTGGGTCCTTTCCTGGCTCCTTGTAAGTGCAGGTGCTTGGGGTTTCCACTCACCTTGTAGTCTCTTCAGTTCTCTCGTATGATGCTCTTGGAGACTGCTTGAAAAACTTTGCTAATGTTGTGGGATATGACATTGATTAAGTCAGTCATTTCATCATAGAGGACAGTCCAGTTGGTCAGCAGTGATTGGTAGATCTTGGTGTATCTGATGGATTTTTGCAATAAACCTCTTCGATATTCGACCTGGCGTAAAAGAGATTCCCCACTGAGCTGACAGAGAAGGTAAAATGTTTAGCTTTCACATACACCTTTACATAACTTTCTGACAAAGTCTTGGTACATAGTGAACAAATGTGCTCCCTAGCAAGTGAAACAAAGGTCTTCTAGTTAACCTGCTCTGCACACCGAAGAAGTGCAGCAGAAGCGAGATCCTTCAGCTAAAATATCTTGATGAAATTTGTCTGAAAATAACTTGCACAGCGGTTTTCATTTCATGAAGTGTTAGCATTTCATTCACAGGTAATACCGGTACTGCCATCGCTACTCACTCTGAATCACACTTGGAATCACACGGTAGTTATGGTATAACATGACTGTTTCTTCTTTTTCTGTTTTGTTGTTGGTTTTTCTCCTGATGTAATTTATTTTTGCACTTCAGAAAGTATTAGTAGTAGTGGTTAATTGTATCTGGATCATAGACACGACTTACACTTGCTCCTAATATGCCTGCAGTGCAGCATTTTGATTTATACCTATTTTAAAGCACAAAACAGCCATGTGCAGGGATGAGAAGCTTGGAAAGCCTGAAGTAGACGTAGGGGTAAGTTCAAGTCACATTCTGATTCTGTATCTCATTAGAAAAGAAAGGATGTTTTTCTACCCCTCTCCATCTTAGGGTTGGGTTTTTTCTTTAATTCTTCTTCTCGTTAGCTGTGCTGTTGTTTCCCCCTCCTTGTTACATGCAGATGTTCTCCTGCTTGGCAGTAATGACTGTGGCGTGTCAGTGCTTGCTCGTGCGTTTATCGCTGTCTTTTGCACAAACTTCCCAAAAGAGTTTGCTATATTGGGAAAACAGCTGCTTCTTCATGGCTCTGTTTGCAGTTCAGGCGGCTGCAGTGCACGGCCAGCCTCACATTGACGTTTCTGTAGCTGAACAAGACGTTACTAAAAGCCTAGTTGCAAGTTTGCTGACGACACAAAGCTGGGTGGTGTCGCCGACACCCCAGCAGACTGTGCTGCCAGTCAGCGAGATCTGGACAGGCTGGAGAGCTGGGCTGAGAAAAATTTAATGAGCTATAACNNNNTGGGCTGTTCTCGGTGTCATGCAGTGATAGGACGAGGGGCAATGGTTGTAAGCTGGAACAGAGAAGGTTCCACATCAACCTGAGAAGGAACTTCTTCCCAGTGAGGGTGATAGAGCACTGGAACGGGCTGCCCAGGGGGGTTGTGGAGTCTCCTTCACTGGAGATATTCAAGACCCGCCTGGATGAGTTCCTGTGTGACTTGGTTTAGGTGATCCTGCTGTGGCAGGCGGATTGGACTAGATCTTTTGAGGTCCCTTCCAATCCTTAATGATTCTATGATTCTATGTCAGAATCACCCCTGTTCCGTGGAGCTGAACACACGCTCTGCCTAGATCACTAGGAGCAAGGCAAAGGCACAGCCTCAAAGTTTTGTAATTAATTTTGTTTTACAGTTTTAAAAAATAGCTTGTTTTTGATGATGTTCTAAGGCAATTAGAAGTTGTCATGCTTTTCCCTCCTCTGGCCTATGACTTGTGGATGAAAATCTTTTGAGTGGAGTCACTGTAACCGTCCTGTGCATTGCAGAGCAATATGATTAATGCCAGGAATGCTGTGCAGGTTTGTGCTGCTGTATCCAGGAATAGGGTCCTGATCAGGACCTTTGTTGCCAGTTGTTTCTTCTTTCTTTTGTTGGCCTCCTTGCATTTACCAGAAAAAAAACCACACACAAAAGTGAGACCACATGAAATTCAGCTAGGTGGTTATAAAAGTATTCGTTTCTGTTACGGTAACCCGCTGACTCTTTTTATTAAATATTTGATCAAGTTTATTACTTCTAGCAGGTTTACTTCTTCAAAATGTTAGTTTTCCTGGGAGTTATGAGTGTCCAGTTCCACTGAGGTTACAGGTAAAGGAAACTGACAGACTCGTAGAATGTTCTAGGCTGGAAGGAACCTCTAGAGGTCATCTAGTCCAACCTCCCTACACAGGGACAACTCTACCTAGGTCAGGTCACTCAGAGCCTCATCAAGCCTGACCCTAAATGACTCTACAGATGGGGCCCCCACCACTTCCCCCCACCCTGGGCAGCCCATTCCAGTGATCAACCACTCTCACATTGAAGGACTTTTTTCTAATATCCAGCCTAAATCTCTCCTTTCCCAGCCGGAACCCATTGCTCCTTGTCCTATCCATACAAACCCTCTTAAAAATACCTTCCCCTGCCTTCAGGTAGGCCACCCCTCAGGCACTGGAATGCCGAAAGAGGTCTCGCTGGGAGTTGCCTTTTCTCTGGGCTGAACAGCCCCAACTTTCCCAGCCTGTCTTCATATGAGAGATGCTCCATTCTCTTGGTCATTTTAGTGGCCTTCCTCTGGAGGCACTCCAGTCTGTCAACATCCTGCTTGTGCTGGGGACTCCAGAACTGGACACAGTACTCCAGGTGAGGTCTCGCAAGGGCAGAGTAGAAGGGCAGAATCACCTCTTTTGATCTGCTGGCTGCAGTTCTTTTGATGCAGTGCAGAAAGTGATCCTGGGACTGGTGGCTCATGTTGTTTTTCATCCACCAACACCCCAAAGTCCCTTCCCACAGGACTGCTCTCCAGTAGATCCTCTCCCAGTCAGTACTCATAGTGCTGGTTAGCCTGGCTGAGGTGCAGGACTCTGCGCTTGGCCTTGTTGAACCTCATAAAGTATCTGGGCCCACCTCTCCAGTCTATCCAGGTCATTCTGGATGGCATCCCATCCCTCAGGCATAGCAACTGCACCTCCCAGCTTGGTATCATCTGCAAACTTGCTGAGGGCGCACACAATGCCTCTGTCATTTATGAATATACTGAACAACACTGGTCCCAGTGCAGACGCCTGTGGGACACCACTCATTACCTTCCTCCATCTGGACATCAACTGATTGACCATCACTCTCTGGATGCAATCATTCAGCCAGTTCTTTATCCACTGAATAGTCCACCCATTGAACCCATAATTCTCCAATTTAGAGTTAAGGATGTTGTGGGGACCGTGTCAAAGGCCTTGCGAAAGTTGCTAGATTTTCTTTTAAAGAAGAGTGAAGAGCAAGGATTTGATGGGCGTATTTGCCTGGGCTGTCTTTGGGGGTCTGCATGACATCCAGAAAAATTTCTGGATAAAGATTAGACAATGTTTCTTTAAAAAGCACTTTTTCTACAAAATATGAACAAGGAAACACTGCTTTGCAGCCACTCTTGCCTGTGGTGTTGCTTGGGGTTGTTGTGCCTACCAACTCAGCCTGTCCTGTGCTCCACTATTTTAAGTGAATTATTCACAATAGTTTTGCCCCACCAGTCCAGCTCCAGCATGGTGAAAGCTGAGTCAATCATGCTGTTTGGATTTTGCTTGCAGTTTTACCCTGTGACTATGTGCTTAGGGATTGTGACTGAGCAAAAGAGATTTATTCAGTTTTGACTTTGCCATTTATAAAGTCACAACTAATAGGAAATAACAGCAAAACCGACTTCTGCAAGGACACCCTGGCAGGGTATTACAGTCACAGCTGCTGGGGTTCTGGCTGCGGACAATCGGGTAGATGTCCTTGTCACGTTCTCTGCTTGATGACCAGAAGCTTGGGTTGAACTCCTCATCGTGCCAGCAGCAGAAAATCTTACTGCACTATCACAGCAAGATGGCAAAACTTTCACTAAAATAACACAAACTAAAGCAAAGAGGAAAGGAAAACCTGAAAATGAAGTGGTTCATGAAAGAGCTTTCCGGGACAGACACTGAAGTGTTTCCAAGTGATCTCACAGATGCTTGTGCAAGTGTGTGTGTGTGTGAAGCCAAAGAGGGGATGATGCAGGAAGAACTCTAGAGAGTGTGAAGAAAAGGTGTAGGATATTTATCATCTTTCTGGTTTATAGTTTCTCAGCTGTTGCCACAGAAAGAGAAAATAATTACTGTGCATAACATGGAAGATTCTGTTGTGCTTTAGGGCTTTCCTCTCAAAGATGTAGCTTTCCCAAGGACGTTTATTTGTTGAAGAGTGAATCATTTATAAAAACCTTAAGCTTCAAGAGGTGTCCAGGCACAGATACGTTAAGGTCACGTTCACAGTGTCCTTTCTATTGAAAAGGGTGCTCAGATGCCTTTAGTGCCTTGTAGTGACAGCAGAGAGTAGGTGTTGTCTTACTCCTGTCCTCAGAGTCTTTATCAAAATAGAAAGGCTTTAAAGGTTTCTGTCCTTTTTTCAGTGCTTTCAGCCCAGTATCGTTTTCGTATTGAAAATCTTTGCCACTGTGCAGCTAAGTGCATAAGAAAATCCTAAACCGTTTGGGTAATGTTTTACTGCAGAGACAAAAAGGTTGTGATGTGCTAAATTAGGGTTCAGTACACAACAGAATCACAGACCATTCACTCCTGGAAAATTTAAGCTAAATGAAGGACAAATGCTCAGTGTTTTCTCTTTTCTTGTCCAAGTAGCGTTACTGCTGTGTAGATCTTCGTGTTTGAGAGATAACCATTGACGACTTGTTAGCAGAAAGCTGTCATAGTGACATCGATCACATAAACATGAATCCAACCTAGATTTCTTAATGATTATTAAAAAAAAGTAGCTTTAGCTTAAATAACTGAAGTCCAGAGGAACATGTTCACTGAATAGTTGTATGGGTACTGAAGGTATGAATCCTAAAATAGCTGACATTAAATTCTCTGTCAGTATCTTCTACGTGCACGACTGAATACAAAAGGAGAAGGATAAGAAAGGAGACTTTCCCTGCTTTATAACAGATAACTGTATAAACTTTGTAGTAAAAATTAAGCTTTGCAGGGGAAGCAACATTAGCAGCATTTGGAGTTCTAAAGTTCCAAAGGATTGGGGACGTTATACTTCGTAGTCTTTAATGGTGTCTAAGCTTAGCTGCTCATGGGCAAGGTTCGATAGTATCAGTGCTCCTGCGTCACTCAGTGCTATCAGGCTGATCCCAATTAGACTTGAGTTCACGATCATATTGTGCTAGTTTTAGTCAGTTAGTTTGTCACGTAGAGTGGTGCTGTTTTCTTGTTCACTGTTATGCTGCACAGGAGGACAAACAGCATCAGCTGTGATGAAACCCCAGAGCGATGTGAGTATATAGTCTAACACTACAGCTGCTAGTGGAAACGCACTCTATGGGCATTATTTTCCAAAAAATGTGTTATCAAGAATGACAGTCTTGAAACTTGTAATGAGACTCCAATTTATATAATGCTTTGCATCGGTCTTATTGTCACAGAATTCTGTCATACAATAATTTAGGTAGGAAAAGACCTCAAAGTTCGTGAAGTCTAACCATTAATCTACTCTGCCAAGTCTACCCCAGAGCTATGTCTTTAAGCTCCACACCTGCATGACTTTGAAATGCATCCAGGGATGGTGATTCAACCACCTACCTGGGCAGCCTGTTCCAAGGCCTGATAACCCTTTCAATGAAGTTTCTCATAATGTCCAACCTAATCTTCCCTGGTGCAATTTGTGGCTGTTTTCTCTTGTCTCTCCTTGTTACTTGCGAGTGATATAAGGAGAGACCAACATTCACTTCTCTACAACCTTCTTTCAGGTAGTTTTAGACAGTGATAAGGTCTCTCCTCAGCCTCCTTTTCTTCAGCTCCACCTCCCTCAGCTGCTTCTCAGGTATTTTCCAGACCCTTAACCAACCTTGTTGCCCTTGTTTGGACCTGCTCCAGCACCTGAATGTCTTTTTTGTGTTGAGGTGCCAAAACTGAACCCAATGCCTCAAGGTATGGCCTCACCAGTGCTGGGTACAGAAGGCAATCATTTTCTGCTAGCTACATCTTTTCTGTTTAAAATATTTTGTTAAAATACCTTATTATTACCTAAGTTATTGAAAACTCATTGAAACAAAACAAGGTCGAGCACTGGGAAAAGAGATAACCGTAAGAATCTTTGCTTCTCCAGAAGAAAAATAAAGCTGGCAAAGATGACAGGATAACGCGGCTTCTGTTCAACGCTCATTGTCTTTGAATGAAGTCATGATTCTTCAGAACAAAAATTGTCCCGAATTCATCTAATTTAAAGGCTTGCCTACAGTGTTCCCAGCCTCAAATCAAAGCTCTCCTCTTTGTTCCAAACAAGCACTTTGTGGCGAGGCTTCAGTCTATTTCTTGAGCGTGTGTCGACTCTTGATCCTCTCGCGTGCAGTTTAACATTGTCAGCCCCTCGAGGACGTTCTGCTCAAAATAACTGCTGCAGAGCTGGCCTTCAGCAGGGACGCTGCCACACTGCTCATTTGTCATCGTTAC
The DNA here is from genome assembly GCA_013400115.1 of Rhinopomastus cyanomelas. Classification (NCBI taxonomy): domain Eukaryota; kingdom Metazoa; phylum Chordata; class Aves; order Bucerotiformes; family Rhinopomastidae; genus Rhinopomastus; species Rhinopomastus cyanomelas. The sequence continues at coordinate 9,473 of VXBP01001604.1, forward strand.
TATTTCTGTTAGTCAGACAGTCAAGTCCAAATTTATGCACCGAAACAGGCCTAGAGAAATAAGACAGTATTCTATGAGCTCTGTGGCTACAGAGAACTCAGCTGAAGTTTTACCTTTGCTTATGGCTCTGTTCTAGCCTTTGCCAGCCACAACACCCAAAGCAATCTGTATAGCTTTGTCCCAAGGACCATTGTTCCCAAACTCTCAAACTCCCTGCGTGAACAAAGAGTGAAAAAACAAGTATTTTCTCACTTTTTCTTAAACTGTAAGTAGTAAGTGCTCTACCAGAGCTTCTGCTGAGAAAGAATGTAGCCTTGTACATTGCTATAGTGGTAAGACTCACAACAGGATCAGAATCACTGAGGTTTGAAGGGACTGCAGAGGTGGTCTAGTTTCAACCCCTCTCACTAGACCAGATTGCCCAGAGCCCTGTCCAACCTGACCTTGAACACTTCCAGAGAGGGGGCATCCACAACCTCCCTGGGCAAACCTGTTCCAGTGCCTCACATTCCTTCCTCAGATCTAATCTAAATCTCCCCTCTTTTAGCTTGAAACCATTACCCCCCTTGTCCTATTGCAAGAGTCTCTCATTAAAGATACCTCTCCAGCTTTCCTGTAGACCCTTGTTGCAGTTTGAGAACTGCTAGAACCTGTAGAAGTGCTTTCATGAGGAAGAAAAGTTTTGTTGTGTTCTGGGGGACCTACTCTGGTTGCACAGGTCACATGATCTCCCCCCCCCAGAAGCGTCTGTCCTGTGACCTGCCCCTGAAAGGTGGGCTGGGGGAGCCTATAAAAACCGGGGCAGGGTCTTTGCCTCTTTTCACGCCTCTTTTCGTGGGCTGTAGCCCTGAAGGGAGCACCCCCCCACCGCCCAGGGAACGGGCGGTGGAGGGGGGCTTGAGGACAGAGGCTCAGGGGGACAGCGGCCCCCGAGCCAGCCGTGGCCCCCCCCCGAGCCAGCCGCGGTCCTCCCGAACCAGCCACGGCTCCCACCTGACCCTACCGCCGGCAGGCACCTGCTGCCGCGGGGTCTGGAAGCAACCCCGGCCACGGGTGTGGAGACTTGAAGCAGTCCTGCCGCATCACGGCTTTGCCGCCGCTGCTGCATCGCCGCCCGGGACCGAAGAAGTAGTGGCCCCAGACCGGAGAAAAAGCCGCGGACCAACGCAGCTCCCGCAGTCGCGGTAGCACGGTGCCACCGCTGCTCACNGCTGCACCGAGGGATGCAGATGTGGGCACTGAGAGATTCAGGCCATCCTGAGAGCATTGAGATGCATGTCTGCTGCACCGAGGGATGCAGATTGTGGGCACTGAGAATCTCAGGCCATCCCGGACTGACATGCTTTCCTTCCCAGGTCTCTAAATTAGAAGATCCAAGGCCCAAACTGGAGTGGTTTCCCATTCTATTTTCTCAGGTTCTGTGAGGGCATTAATGACACAGTGTGTATGCACCGACTTGCATACCCTTTTCTGTGTATAGTTGCTGTTAATAAATCTTTCTGGAGTTTCCCTAAGCCATCAGTTGTCTGGTGAATTTTATCCGAGATGGCACTGAGACCTCACTGCTTTGCTTTCCTTTGTTTGATATTGAATTGTGGTCCTGAACCCACCACAGTCCTTCAGATACTGCAGGCTGCTATAACACCCCCCCTGAGCCTTGTCTTCTCCAGGCTGAACTGTCCCAGTTTCCTCATCCCTCCTTCACAGGAGAGGTGCTCCAGCAGGAACATTGCATGACCATTTATTAGCTGAAAATACAAGTAAAAATAAAAAGTTGGCATCATTAAGTAAAGGTGTAGTAAAATGTCCTACATACCTGCAGAAGTGAAGAAAGGCAAAAAATAGCAGGTACTGTTAATATCTGAGGCTTTCAAATAAAAAGTAGAGAATGGTTTTGGACTCTTAAGTAGTTATAGTAAAACCCCAAAAATCTCTCTAACTTAGATTTCAGAATCTTGAAACCATTAAATTATTGTACTAACATCATAGATTTATTTCCGTAGAGAAGTTAATAAGGATCATCAGGATGCAAGATAACCAGGGTGTCATCTTCATAAAGCTAGGGAGCAGTGACATGCAGTGCATTACAAATACCTGCTGGGATCAGCTTTGAGCTGTGGTGAGGAAGGGAACACTGGCTAATGGGTACAGCACCTTTATCAAGAAGAAGCCTCTGCCTTGAATCTCTGAGTGGGTGTCAGGGAGCAAATGAGATAGTCCTCATTTCTCATGTTCAGTAAAAGAAATGAGCCTCAGTGGGACAGATGGCTGGCAAGGACATCTCATCAACTGCGGCACTCAGCAGAGTCCCTGCGAAAAATCGATGCGAATGGGTGTCCAGACCGCAGGGTTTTATAGAGTAGGTAGGAGAGGCAGAAGCTGACCCAAGCATTAAAAGCTTGTATTCGGGAGGTCTTTAAGCTGTCAGTGAAAATATTTACCTGGTGTCAGCAGGTGTCTTAGAAAGGGTATGAAGCATTCAGCTCACAGACCTTGTCCTAAGGTTTAATCGAGTTGTGATCTCCGGGGTTTATATGCAGTAGTCACTGAACCTTTCTGAAGACTGGCAGCACAGAAATAGGAAAATCACAGCCTAATATGCACTGGGTGCCACATTAAACTGGGAACAAAGGGCTCACTTTCTTCTTCATTCATCCCTGTTGTTACGCTTAAGCTGAGATGACAAAAAAACAAACGTTGCCACTGAAGTGACAAATGAAAAAAATGAGAACCATGTTTTGTCTTTTCATAGCTGTTGAAATAGCCTTACACAGACCCCCTGACAGCAGCTCAGACACTGCACTCACACCAGTGAATCGGGTAAGATTAAGATTAAATAACAAAGGAGAAAAGGTGTAACACAGCTGTCCAACGCGACAGAAGTGCAGCATTTGAAGAAATAATGCACCTGAGGGGTCTAGCGAGTAACGCTGTCTGCCGGCAGTCAGCCCCACCACGCAGCGTCGTCTGCGCTTTGGGCAATGAGTTTCCTTGGTGATTCATTGGCAGGTGATCCACGGAGGGAAATGTGGAAGAACAGCATAAAGCACCCTGGAAGTGGGTGGTATCCTCCAGTGATAAACACTGCCTCAGGATTGTAATAATGGTGTAACAAAATTAGCCAACATAAAACCTGTCACAGCTCTAAAAGTGTGGAAACATGACTGTTTTAGGAACAAGATTTTTTTTCTGAGCTTTCAAACCATATGGAGAATCAACATGTTTTCCATCTTGTGCTTGTCAGTTTAAAGAGAAATAGTAAATTCATAAGGCACCGTCATTCAGCAACATTCACAGGGTCTGTGTTGAAGTGAAGAGTCATCCTGGACCACGTAGCACACCCGCAAAAGGGAAATTTGAACAGGGTTAGGGTTCTTGCTTGGAATTTGAGGTTGTGTTCTGATCGCATCGTGTGTGGTGGTGCTCCCCAGCACTGGTCTAGCTTTCAGGTGAAGTCCGATTAACTTTGCTTCCAGTGGAAATGAGAACAAACAAAAATCTGTAAGGAAGGCTGATCTCATGGGGCTGTGTCCTGCAGAGACACCTGTGGAACTCAGATGATAGAGGAGGCAAGTCTCAGACACACTTGGCGTTTCAGTGTTGTTTGTGGGAAGGTGCAAGCAGGAAGCACCTCCTGCTGCTTTTCTTTAAGTGCACCTTTGTCATCGTGGGCAGAGTCTGGTGTTATTGTAGTGCATGTGTTTACTTGGATTGTGTTGGGCCTGTCAGACACGATAATGTTTGAAAAAGATCTCATTTCATTCAAATTTGGTGGAAGGTGGGTTCCTCAAGGTTATTGCATTTCCACCTACAGCGTGAAAGACTGTGGTGGGGAAGGAGGCTTGTTAGAGGCTGCACAGGGGGAAGCCTTGAGAAAGAGGATTGGTAAAATATCACTTGGGAGCATCCAGACAACTGCAAATTGCAGCTCAGACAACAATTCCATATTTGTTAATATTTTGTTAAGTATCTGGAGCTGTATGTGTCTTGGTGGGTACATATTTGTTTGCATTCCGGGTAATCCATACCCTGCTGCTTTAGAGCTTGTGTGTGGGATACAATCCAGACAGTTAAGGAATGTTTAGGCTAGGCTTTTCAATGTCTCCAATAGCAGCAAGCCCTTTCTGCACTCATGCTGTCGCATGCAGAGTGACACCAGTGCAGCATGTGGGGTGGTCTAGACCAGACAACTAAAGCAGCTGAAAAAAGAGAAAGACAAAACCCAAGGCTTGCTCAGCTGGACCATCATCCCAGAGCCACCCAGCTGCACAACTCCTGTGCCAGCAGAATGGACAGGGAGGGAGGAAGGCTGGGAAGAGATCTGGGGCGGGAAGGTAGGGAAGCTTACACCAGTATGTGTTTACAAATAAGAAGACTATGTATGTTCGATTGCTTTATCGTAGGTCAGATTTGTGTGGAGGTGACTGACAGCTGTGTTTAGATCAAAGCAGGGATAACAACCTGACAACCTAGGCTGATGCTTTAAGGAATTCATTCTACTGTACAGTGGATTGTAAACATAAAGGCTCCTTCCATCCAGCTGATGTCAGTAGTGTGTCAAATATTTTATTAGGCAATAGCTGTATAAAATAAGACTTTAGAAAACCCTTTGAAATCTTACTGCAGCCCACAGTGTTGTGACAAATGATGCGCAGTCAGCCCTTGTCAGCAAAGGCGTGGTGTGCCACGAAAACTTGGACCACTCCCTGAAGGTGTATGTCCACCCATCACTGTTACGTCTGGGATTTGTACTGCAGTTCTGTATTGAAGGAAGTGGCTCTCACACTGTGCTGCTGGTGGGTTAATTGGGGTTGGTGTGCTCATTCATGGCAAGAAACCCAGGGGATCTTGGCATTTGCACTTAAATTACACATCTCACGTGGGATGTAAGATGTGGCTGTACTTGCCGACGCCAGACCATGTGTTATGTTGTAAAGGATGCTGTGAATTGCTGAGCACTCAAACACTGGGGCGTAAGGGTATACACGTGTCTTTGAGTGCAGCTTCAAAGTTAAAATGAATAGCAGGAGGTGTTCCACAGACCTGAGCAGGAGCGTGCTTTGTGCTCTTCGTGGGGAGGACTACTAAGCAAGTGCAGATGCCTTAGGAAACACAACTAGACTTCCAGCCTGGGTTGTCCCCTCACTTTTCAAACAGCAGTTTGTATTTTTAGCTTGGTTGGCTTCAACTACCACAGAGTTGTGCTTTCATAAAAGAGAAAGTTGCAGTGGGCAGATACTGGTGAGTGGGCAGGAGATGGGAGATGTCCCTTCAATGACATCTGTGGAAGCACAGCTGTATCACCCAGTTATGTTGTCTTCATGGAAGTGAAGAAAAGCTCAAGCATGCTCATATCTAAGTAGCATTTAAAGTGCCTGTTTGAAAAACAAATCCAAGCAGTGTGTCACAGTGCCAGTCACTAGTCATTTCAGCACCTTGTCAGCTGGAGGGTGCAGGCTGAGCAGCATGAACACATCTAGGAGTGCTTTGGCGGCTGTGGGTAGCAATAGGTATTGACGTGTCTGCACATCTCTACAGACATCTCCTGCATGCATTTAGTTTGTCAGCCACTGTGTTCATGACTAGAAATTACTCAGCTGATGACTCAGTTCAGTTATATAAACACGACGTATATGATGCATCAAGTGTATGACATTGCACTGCCTGCCAGACGACAGAACACGACATATGGAAAAATCAGACAAGGAGAATTTGGTGTTTTAAGCTAAGGTTATAATAACACTTCGATGATGAAAGCTACTATTCAGAGAAGAAAGTGTTTCAGAGTGAAGTTTACAGAAATTAAAACACTAGGTGGTACAGCCATCTGATTGAATTTATTATGTTTTCATCGTGGCAAACATTTCCAATTCAGTAGCTGTAACCTAATGTGCTATGATGTTGACTAATGATTTCTTAGCTGTTCCATATTCAACAAGGCTTTTGTCTTAGCATCTGGTCTGTATTTGTATTTTAATGAAGTGTTTAAATGAGTGATGTAAAAGCCTGGAAAAGGGAACATAATTTTCACGTGCCTTCTAATATGGTTTTAAAACACTGGGTTCAATTTGTTGTGTAGTGTTAAAGATACAGCCAATTAATGCTTATTGTTTTCCAGTTTGTTTAGTAGTTGCTCTTTTTTAATTAAGAACTGTAACAGCAAAAACATATCATAATAAACATTGATTAGGTAATCAAATAGCAGACAGAGACGGTCAACTACCAGTTAGAATTAACTCACTAACCTGCATGTTCAAGGTCTATGGATGGCCCCAAAGGCGTGCTCATAGGACTGCCACTCTCAGTTTATCTCGTTCAGGAAACCTCTAACCAGGATCTCCAGAAATTTTACTAGAAGTCTAGCAAGATGGTCGTATCACGATCACTCTCACTCTTTTAATCTTAAAAACTTTAATTCCATCCAGGACTTTTCTTGTTTCCCTCAAAAGGAGTTTATTAGAAGCGTGGGTTGCTCCACGAATCTTGACCACATTACTGTGATATTCAGTGCCTCCTCTTTCTGTTTCTTTGCCTGCAGGGCGATAGGTTCTTTTCCACCATGGTGTTGGCAAGTATAGGTTTGCACTTCGTTAAAAAATGGAAAATTAGTGGATCACTAATTTTTGTCTTTTCTAAGAAAGATTTAATAAGTTAGCTGGATCTGTTTTACTGCAGGAAGACATACTAATAAAGAAATATGTGGAAGAAGTGAAAGAAAATAACAGAACAAGCCCATAAAAACTGTCACTTGGTCCACATTATTAATTTCCTAAGCGTTTCACTCTACGGTGTTTTATAATAGTTGTATTAGAAATATTATAATACTGCTACATAATGCTTACATATATAATATACATATATACACACATATATAATAGAGTTTTACATGTATAATGTGATTTGAAAAGCTAAGAAACTTCTAGCTGGATTTTTTTGTATAATAATATTTATGTCTTTGGAAGCAGTCTGAGTCAAAGCAGAAACTTTTTTCATTAAGCTCTGCTGTTCTCGCGAAGAGCTTAAGAGGGCAGCAGAGAAGCTCCTAGAAGGAAAAGTGTTTTTGTTAGGAAAGAAATAGAAACTAAAAACCATTGTCAGTCGAAAAAAAAATGATAATGTGACTGAGAAATAACGATTGTGAAGCTAATAGATAGAACATTCCCGAAAATGTTTTTCTACAGCCAGAGTCATCTTTCTGCTGCATATTGGTATTACCACTAATAGGATTATTGGAGTACAGTCAAATAATACTGTTTGCCTTGTAGTCACGCTGAATGATAAATAATATGGCTTGCAGCATCACTGAAGATGTTTTGAATAAAATGCGTAAGAAATACTGTGCAGAGACCTGACTGCCACAAGCCCAGGAAGGCTCTTGGGACACGGTGGCTCTTCCTGTCCTAGTTTGGTGTCTAGTTCCATAGTCAGGTGAGAAGTGCTCTGCCAGAGTCTCATCCTCACCCTAACAGTTAGGGCCCTGTGGAAGGGAGCTATGAGCTGGCAGCCAAAAATACATTTAAGTGCTGTCTTTTTGTGAATCACTGCTTCGTCCACTCAGTTATTGTGCAAAACAAACCTGCCTCCTTTTTCATCTTTCTCCATCCTGTTTTTGGAGAGCACAGTGCACGTGGAGTCTTTTGTTGGATGCTGTCCCCAGCTGTTAGTGTAGTGCTTTCCCCACACCTCTCCAACCTGCAGCTGAGCTCACTGGGTCCCCTGCAGTCCCAGAAGTGGAGTCCAGGAGGTTTAAGGAGCATCCTGGCATGGGAGATAGGATTGCTTTTGGGAACACGAGCATCTTTTGTCTCAACTAACTTTTTGAAAATTTTGAGTTCAGCCTAAAGATGTTATCCTGAGCCATGTAGGTATTTGTGGCCAAGTTGAGACGTAAGGAATCAAGATTTCCTTTAATCATTTCACCAGAAAATGCATATAACCATAAATGTGATGTTAAATATGAGAAGTGCCACACATCTGTTATAGAAGGGCACCCCCTGATAAAAATTTCTTCCTGTTGTATTGACCAAAACATTCTCTTTGTTTGTTGCTGGTTTAGCTAATTTTTTAAACTTTTTTTTGCCATTGACTATTTTTAAAATACTATTAAAGCCACCCTTACCTATAACTTCAAAATTATGAAGAAAATGATAAATGAGTTTATATAAATGGCTTTAAAGCAGGAATAAAATGATTGCATATTTTTCAGTTAAATTACCAGGCAAAAGAAACTGTCAGACATTAATTTGAATCCATTTTTTATGTTCCTCTGGAATACTACTGTCTGTAATTTGAAAGTGTGTTGTAATATATCTAAATAGCTCATTTTAACATGTGCTATAATATTCCTAAATGAGTCATATGTCTGGGGAACAGTGTTTTAAGCATTCAGTAAATGTAATTAAATGGCATTCTGCTCCCTGCCTTGTTCCAGCTAGAGTAGATCTGCTGACTGAGTGAGACAAGGTTGTTTCTTTGGGCCAGACTATGACAAGATGCTGAAGGAGCATGCAGACATCGGGGCTAGGGTTGAAACAGCCGGAGCTAGGCTGCTAGAACTCAAATATATGCTCTTACCTAAACCATGCGACTCGCACTCATAGTTAATCCACCCAAGTACTTGCTGAGGGAGATGTTTAGAGAACCACTCCCTACTCTACGTACCTTCTAGCAGGTTTTGGAAGCTTTCTGCACTCCTCTCAGCTGGTGCAACTTAATTCTGTGCAACCACTGCCTTACGGGGGACCCCGAATCCTTTGCAAACAAAGCTTATCCCGTGGCACATCAGCTGATGAGAAGCAGAGAGAAAAGCAAGAAGCACTACAGTGTGTTCGTGTCGGTGTGGGCCTGGGTCTATACTGGACGCAGAAAGGAGTAGGAAGTGGTACTCGGGGAGGGTGTCTTTGACCTGTGTAAGCATGGCAGTTGCTCTTAAATGTTGTTCACAAACAGCAATGTGTAACAAAAGCCCTCTGCTGTTGTGAAGGCTCAGACCACAACACAGGACTTAAATCACAGAGTTGAGGAAGCCAAATCTGAAAGTACGAGAACAGACTGTATCTTCATTGAAGCGCGTTAGCCGTGGGTCACCTATCTGACCTGAGGTCTCCTATCTAACCATGCAATTCCTACATGGGCTGCAGGTTATTGAAATTATTGAAGGGGTGTTACCTTCCTTCACAGTGTTGCATCTAGTAACAAAATCAGTGTAATAAACAGAATAAATTGCATCACATAAGATTTATCTAGGTGACTGTTAGCCAGGTAATGACTGTTGTTTAAATGTTCAGTATCTAGATAGTGAATAAGTTTCACAATTTTATTTAAAACTGTTTTTTAAACTGAAAACATAACCAATCTTGTTTGTTCATTACGGTTTGAAGGCTACAGATACGAACCTAGAAACGTATTGGTCAAAGAAATAGAAAATAAGCTATTGTTGAGATGCCAGGTGTGTTAATGAAAGGTAATTATGTTGACTGGAAATAAGTAAAAGCTCCATCTAGAAGACAGGTAAATTTTTTCCATCACTCTCTGTAACAAATGCCTTTTAATGCAGTGGAAAATTACCGAGCCAGTCTGGAATAACCAAGCAATTACTGAAGGCTTTATGTAAAACTCCTCAAGAGGATGTCACAAAGAAAATGATTACCATTATTTCAACAATGAATATAGTGCAGTGGTTTCACATGAGAAATAAGCTCCAATTTAACTATCAATTAGCAGCCTCTGATGAACCGAAACTGTTTTAGCATTAATGTATAGGTTCACATATCTGTCTAAATATACATGAAAAACAGGAAGAACCCTAAACTGCTGAATTTTGAATTAGGATACTACAAGGGAACTTGACTCATGTTTAGCGGTCAACCTTTGGTGAGCTGCTTTTTTATATCACCTGAAAAATCTGGCCCTTTGGCAAGCGTATTTCCTCTTCAGTGTGAGCTGCCAGAAATATTGCCTTCTAAAGCAATAATTTAGGAATAATTTAGGAGTTTGAAAAAGGGAAGAGGTATACTATGTGGGTCGTTAGTTTTGCTTAGAAGTCAGATTTTGAGATCAAAAGTAGCATTAAAAAAGGAAAGGAGTCTTTATTTTGGCCTTTTGTACCGCGTGCGTTTTGTACTGGATGCTGTTAGTCACAACCGAAGGCCAGTGCTGCAGGTGTCTCACAATATGTACACCAAGCATGGAGAAAATGGGACTGCTAAACTCTGGGAGCTAAATCTCAAGTCCATCCTGGTTTTGTACCATCAGTGAATGACTCAGTGCTGGAACATATCAGAAAGGGTTAAAAGCTCGTGAGGAGGCTGCGCACTCCCAGCTTGTTACCCAAAGGGTTTATTCGTAAAAAACTCGGCTGTATAACAGGCGTTACTGAGGATGGGTCTGGTTTCTTAGCAAGTGTTTGTGATCCACGCAGCTAACAGGCACGGGGGTGGTGGACACCGGCACTGATGTCAGCAGTATGCTGCTGCGCAGGATAATGTAAAATATTTCTCCTTTCTTTTGAGTGAAATTGCTTGGTGGATAGTCTCAGCAAGAAGCCTGCAATTTTAGCTGGCAGGAAGAAGAATGCAAAAAATCTCAGCTAGAGAGAAAAATAAAAACCCCGATTGTTTCTTTGATTAAATCATCCCTTACGCTCACCAAGGCAGGAATTGTTCATTGTTATGATAGTTCCTCTCAAAACAGCGTACATCACACCTAAACTTTTGAAGAGCTGATTCCTACTTTGAGCAAACACCTGTATATGAGGTTTGTTTGAACGCCCTGCTGCGGTGCAGTGCACACCCCAGCTACGCAGTACCTGCCCTGGTGGCTAAAAGCAGTGACTATCAAAGCCAGTGGAGGTACTGGGAAAATAACAGACCTAAAAATTACAGAGTAGGGATGCATTTGTGACACACTGTCAGCGTGCTCCCTCTGAGAATTTGACTTGCCCTGTGATTTTTCTCTTAAGTGACAATGTCTTCGGGATTCAAAATAAAAGTAATTCTGACTTGTCAACAGCAAATACGTTAAATCACCACAGCTTTGTTGTGAGAGAGGACTGCCCTTCTGATGCCTGTATCAAAAAGTTAACTGGCTGTAAGACCTAGATCAGCGAAACCACTGCTATGCAACAAATGGGAGTCTAACAATGTGCAAAGGACGAGTACCAGGAAAGCGTTTTACATTGCTTCTGAGGTTTTGTGTGTATGATTTGGAAGCGAGAAACGAGTCCAAGCGTTAGCCCCATGCCGTCTGCCATCAGTGGCACAAGTCACACTAATAAGACCTTGTCCTTTAAACTTTCTGCAAACAGACGAAGCAGTTGCCATTTGGAATTTTGTCTCACTCTGTCGTGCTGTGCTTTAGATGTATTTAATCGGAAGAGAGCCAAGCGCGTAAAACCTCATTTAATAATTATCAGTCAAAGGCAGGAAACTTGTAAGAGTTCATGCACAAATCTGGGGGGGGGGGGGGGGGGGAAGCAGCATGGCTTTAGGAACTTTAAGAAAATCATCTGATTTCTTGTCAAAACTTATTTGTAGGTACTCATAGGCAGGATAATCCTTGATGCCTCCTTCAATTAAAATAGCTTGTCTCTCTTCCTTGTTTTTATCTTCTTCATTCACTTGTTGCCAGAGGTAGTATCTTCACCCATCATTCTGTTATAACAAGCCAGCCAGCCTTTGTGGCCTCTCACAAGAGGGAAGTCCGCAGTGGCTGTCCTTCATGGAAGAGAACAGGTTCTTAAGGTTGCGTGAGGTCCTCTTCACCTAGTATCACCCAGATCTTGGCTTGTATAGTCAAGAAACCAATGTGTTCTGATTTTGTAAGACAATACAGGAGCTTCTTATTCCTTGGTGCTTATTCTTCTTGCCTTGGAATTCACTTCTTGCCTGTTTTGTTGTCATACAGTTCTAATACTGCTTTTTTCCCACAAAAGTGTTTCCTTTACAGTTTTTCTTTAATGGAAAATATACCCTCATAGTTCTTGAACCCTTCATCTCCAGAAATATAAATTGAAAGAATTTAGAATGAGAATCCTTGTACAATATTGAATGATCATCACTAAAAAAATTGAGGAGGTCTCATAGCTCCACCAACTTTTTACTGTCTTCAGATACGCAAGTAAAATAGAAAAAAGGAGGTTTATCCCAAAGGAAGTACCATGCAATTCCAGTACTTTTTGTTCTTTAGGACTCATAGCGTGTTTTATTTTGTGTATTTTATTTTAGTAATTAATTTAAAATGCTGACTCTTTTATTATTTCTGTGTACATGCCTGGTCTTGCATGTGCTGTAGATCACACAGGTTGGGAATGGCTCTGAAGAGATTTATTCTTGCATAGTTGTCCATTCTAAGATTCAACTTCCAGGCAACAACAATCTAAGTGTATTGCTGGTGAAATGATCAGGAAGAATTATTCCACAAATAGCTAATAAAATCTGGAGCAGCTTCTGACCACTATATTTAACAAGTCAGAAAACAATCATTAATTGCCAGGCCTGCCAGAGTACAGCAGTGTCTTACCTATCCCAGGTGCTACCTGAACGTTTTCTACCCCCTAGCGGAAAGTTTCTCATGAAGAATGTGATTTAAGGGTCTGCTCTTTAAACCTATGAAATATATTAAACCGGTAAGAAACGTATTTCTTTTGCTACATGTAAACTGGGAAGGCCAAAGTGTCATTATTTGTCCCACTGCAGTTTTTCATTGGCTCCTGATGGGTAATTACAGGGTCACTTACAGTGTTCCTAGTCTGATGGGTGTTTTTTAATTGAAAGCAGTCCCTTCCATCGTGCAATGAAAGAGAAACAGTTTCAGACCGAGAAGAGTACTTCAGAAGAAATAAAATGCGGCTGAAATTCTGAAAGAAAAACAAGTGTCTTCTATGTGTAATGGAAAACATAAATACAAATGGCAGAGGGGAAGTGTGGAAGGTAGTGTTGTAACTCTTTCTTTGGTTAGCAATAGCTTTTTTGCTCTTTGTCCTGTACAGTGTGGCTCAGTTTAACATCGTAAAATTATCTCGCTCTAACGAAGAGACATCCAAAGAGAAGGAGCACGTATCCATCTTCTCGTAATTGCCCACACTAGAGTTTGTCAATTAGTGTTTATGAAACCCATAAACCTTTAGTTTCCCAGAGTTTTCCTAATCTTTTCATGTGTTCTGGGAGTGAGCAAAGCAAAGAGCACCACTGGCTGAAGAAAGAGAAAACAGATGCAGAAATCATTAAGAGATGAAGAAGAAAAGTGATTTCAAGCTGGGATGGATTAATTATCGAGTCTTTCTCAAAAGATTTCACCCCTTATTCCCAAAACAGCAGCCACAGCCTTTTTTTCTTGCTTAAACTGGTTTCAGTTCGGGAAAGAGAGCTAAGGCTTTGTCGCCTTTTGAAGGTCACTACCTCTGAAAAACAGAGTTTTTTACCTGCATTTTTGAGAAGGAAGACACTATTAGAAGCAGGGCATCTTCTCTCTACTGAGTTTGTTTCTGTTGAAATTGTTAAAAATGTAATGGAAGAGAACAGAGCATCAGCCTGTTCTTTAGGACTCATAGTGTGTTTTATTTTGTGTATTTTATTTTAGTAATTATTTTAAAATGCTGACATTTTAAATTAATGAAAACAGGGTGCTGAACTGAAGGGTTTTCTCCCTCCTTCAATCCAAACACTAATAGAAAGCAGCAGAAGGCATGGTCCCACATGGCAAATTTTTTCTGTCAGTGGCAGTGGTATCTAGATCTGTGGAGAAAGTACAGGTGAAGCAGGGCACTTGATTCCTAATTTCCTTCAGGTCTTTGAGCTAAGTGTGAGGAAAGGGTCAGCCTTTCGCTCACATCCCTCCATCTACAAATGCGTGGTGCTAACAGGCATGCAGAGAGAGCCCCACAGTGCCAGCAGAGCGGGTAATTGCACGCTCCGGTGCTGAAGTGCAGAGTGAATGAACACTTGAGAGGGAGGCGATTTCTTCTTGGTTGTGACCGTCCTCTCTATGAATTTGGATATTTTACTTGATCCAGAGATAACTTGTTGGGGTTTGTCTGTGAGCTGGACACAAATTTCTTTGATTTAAAGTCATATTGGTTGTTGCTTTCTGTCAGCACGCTCAGTGAGAGCAGGTATTGCTCGGCACCACTGTGCCAGATGGCTCCGCTAGCCACTGCTGTCAAATATGTGGTGAAGCTGTCGCAGACGTCTTGGCTTTTCCTCTCCAGAACTGGTGCAACGCAACAGTAGGGAGGTTTTGACTTAAACTCCTGTCTCCAGTTCTTTGCTGAATGGTTTAACAGCTATGCGATGTCTGGCTTTCAGAAGCAAAAGAGTACTTGTGGGGCTTCCAGCCAGTAGTTTCATACATTCTCTGTAGTGTTCTTCCTTTGTGCATGTCATGGCATGGACAGGTAAACTGTTAGAAGACAGGTCAAGGGATCTTGTCAAAGCACACTATAAAAGGCCCAACTTTTTACCCTGAGTAGGAGACAACAACAATCAACATCTGCACTTGTGCTTGTTCTTACGGGATGTGGATCAGAGCAAAACCTGCAGTGACTTGCAGTGCCCAGTCAAATTCCCAGGATTAGGCTATGGGCCTACAGAGCAAATGCTGCATTTCTTACAAAGTTGTCTTGAACGGGCGCTGAAAAGCAGAGAGCCAGAACGGAAAGACATCGTTGGCATTCAGCATCGCAGCTTCTACGTGTAAAGGGAGTGTAACGTGCATTACATTATTTTTCCTCCCTTTCTATTTAGAAGGTGCAATGCTCAAGTTTGTTTTCTGGAGAGACCGAACAAATTAATCTTTTAAGGGCTACAAGAACCAGAACTAGATCATTGTCGAACGTAATTATGAAGAGTAGCTGACATTGTGAATGGAGCCGCCCTTCCGTTTGTGCACAGGGAATGTGACAGTGCTGCTCACTAAATGCAGGACAAAGTTCTGAATCAGAATGTGCCCATCACTCCACAGTTAAACCTGGTAATGGCTTCTCTGTCTGCTGTAATTCTGTGAAGCGCTCAAATCATATACAAGAATGCAGAGCTTTTGTTCTGGAGGTTCTTGAAAAATGGAACTGCTGCTTTCCAGAGCTTGAGCTAAAGAAATCAAATTATTATTTTTAAAAAAGACATTTCTTTCATAATGAAGATATTTAGTTTTCAAATATCTATTTAATCAAAACATTTACATTTCACCCATGCCTGTGTGCTAGTAGTTTTCTGGAGTGAACGCAGCGCATGTCCCAAAGCAACTGAAAGCAGTTGCAGGACATTACTGAGCACCAAGCAGCACTAACTGAAGTATAATGACTTGCTGAGTAATGTTTCAGCTTTTTGTCTAATTCAAAAACATCTCACAAATGTTCAGTCAGAGATTTGTCATCGTGTAAAAAGCAAACATCTTTTCTGGCCAGAAATCTGAAAAATAGCCTTTCCTAATGATTTGCTGTTCTCTTCCAACAATATGACTTAGACTGAAGTCCGCGTGATGATTAGCTACTTTTAGGAAATGGCAACTAATAATTCAGTTGCAGGGAGATTTTGCAGCTTGCATATTATTACAACAAACTGTGTTCCTTTTCATGCAAGCATACATTTCTGCAACAGTGTTTGTGCAAGAAATGACAGCAAGCAGAGGTCCCTTGCTGTGAGTGATTGTGTTAGTTACAGCATTGCCTCAGGTGTAATCAGGACTGTTTGTATTTCTGACGGTACCGCAGTGCTGTCAGACACAGTATTCAAATAGGTCTGTCCTGGTTTATGAGGCGTTATTCATCCTTTGTTTCCTTTGGTCTCTGAATTAGTGGCCATTGGTTAAAGCCATGCATTTTGCCTCACATTTATGCAGATATTGTGTATTATTAACTATAGCTTCACAAAGCCATGTTTATCCATTTTTTTCAAGAAAATATTGTTCTAAAAGCCTCACTTTTGCCACTGTTGCTGATAGAAAATAGAAACTTACTCTGCTAATAAATCTAGCTGTTTTGTGGAGCAAAAAAATTGCAGCTTTTGGATTTAAATTATACATACACACTGTATTGATGGTGCATAAATGGGGGCTTCCATCAGCTGTACACCAGTGTTTTAACAGACTAGTATGGCATGGCATACAAAATAAGCAGTGCTGGTGGAGTGGGCAGCAAGTGGTTAAACCAGCTGTGGCTCTGTGTTTAGTAAATAACAGGTGCCTTTACTTGCATTGAATGAAAAGGTGAATCAGAGAAAAGAACGGATTTTCAAAAATATATATAAATCTGTAAACTATTTGTTTTCTAAGGACAGACTAGTCATTTCCCTTCAATTGTGTCTGCTCTCACGTGACTGCAAAGTGGTCAGAAGTCCCTTCCCCACTGCTCTTAGATAAGGGGTTCCCTGCATGGTGGGCAGAAGTGAGCAGAGTCGAACAGATCTAGTTGACATCCCTGGCCCGTGAAGAGCAGGCCAGCTCCCTGTTTTCCTCCTTCCTCCTTTCTTTCACTTGCTGTCCTTGATGGCTTTGGTAGTGGCAGTAGGAACAGCTAACTAAAATTGAGTGAAGGAAGATGTCTTGCAATCAAAGCATCCTCTCGGTGTAATTCAGCACATCCTGATGAGAAGGTCCAGAGATGCAATTTTTTGTGCCTCACACTATGGCATTTTCCAGGAGATGGCCCTTTTATACCTCACCAGGTTCTGTGGTTTCCCCATCAGAGGAGACTCACTGGTGTATAAACCCTGTGTTTGTAAGTGCAGTGAGGGCACCTCTGCCCTTGTTGACCTTACTAATGAGTCAGATGCTAATTTTGCTATGCTCTTGTGCCAGCTAAAGACTATTCTGAGTGGGTTTGCAACACTGAAAAATGACAATCTTTCTAATGAACTTTGAAAATTAATTCTTACTGCTGTCAAAAGAGTCTGTGGAATCACTGGGAGAAAACTAATTTGACATAATTCTATTCACTTATGAACTGACTGACTATTGTATTTGAACACATTTATAATTAGCATTGTAACAAAGCTGATTTGGCTGGTTTTTGAAAGGTATTCTCTGAGTTTTTCTGAAATTGATGGGATGTTTTTTCTATTTAATTTTAAACATTTAATGAGAAGCTTATGTATTATTTTCATTACTAATGCATGCAACGTGATGGATAATTGCAAGTGACCCATTCTTATGAAATCTCATTGGCACGGCTAATTTCAGTGCTTCCTCGTAGCATGGAAATACGATGCAATATTGCCTTAAATAAAGAAATAAGCCACATTCATAGCTGAGGAAAACTTTTGTAGAAGAAGATCCAGGATAGTGACACTGATGAAGGAACACCTGAACCAAGGTTAAGTAGCGAAAGGACACCCAAGACTCACGACTGAGTTTTAGGTAGGTAAGTTTTTCTCCGGCAAGACGTGCAGGCAGCTTAGTGTCACAAAGCTGCACGTCCCGTCTGTTACTGGCTACAGGGTTTTATACACTTACCTGTTTACAGGAGATGCTTACTTCACAAAATTCCAAAACGTCTGACATTAAACACCTTATCCTGTTTTTCTCTGTCCGGTCATAAACCACCTTATCTTGTTTTCTCTCTGTCTGGTCCGTTGCGAAACATCTTGCCTTCCCTTGTTTGACTTCCGAGGATTTGTGTCTTCCTCCAGATATCGGGGTTCTGCCAACTGCTTTTCTCTTAATATTTAACTATGTCATTGGATTCTGGTTTTCTTCTTAATATCTGACTAAGCCATCACACCTCTAACAATTTATTTTGCCCTTCA
Organism: Rhinopomastus cyanomelas; assembly: GCA_013400115.1. Lineage (NCBI taxonomy): Eukaryota > Metazoa > Chordata > Aves > Bucerotiformes > Rhinopomastidae > Rhinopomastus > Rhinopomastus cyanomelas. Next base: position 27,211 of record VXBP01001604.1, read on the forward strand.
GACAAAACCAGTCTAGAAAAACCCACTGTTTCATCTACACTTTTGTAAAAATAAGTCTATAATTTAAAAAGTATTTAAAACCCCAGAGATTAGTGGTCAATGGGGCAGAGTCTAGTTGGAGGCCCGTATCTAGTGGAGTGCCCCAGGTGTCGGTGCTGGGGCNCAAATATTTGAGGGGTGGGTGTCGGGAAGATGGAACTGGGCTGTTCTCGGTGTCATGTAGTGATAGGACGAGCGGCAATGGTTGTAAGCTGGAACATAGGAGGTTCCACATCAACCTGAAAAGGAACTTCTTCCCGGTGAGGGTGAAGGAGCACTGGAACAGGCTGCCCAGTGGAGTCTCCCTCACTGGAGATGTTCAAGACCCACCTGGATGTGTTCCTGTGTGACTTTGTCTAGGTGATCCTGTCGTTGCAGGGGCATTGAACTAGATGATCTTTCGAGGTCCCTTCCAGTCCGTAATGATTCTATGATTCATATACATGTAGAAATTCTTGGTGTTCCCTTTGACCTCCCTGCCTATGCCCAATTCAAACTGTGCCTTGGCTCTCCTAACCTGATCTCTAGCTGTCTGGGCATTCAGACAAAGAATATATAGAAAAGGGAACGTTAACCCAAGTTTTTTTCAGCTTCTGAAGCAAATATGCATTAAAATAGTAATTTACCAGTTTGCATGAGAAGGCTTCCTGCTGCCACATCAACAGGCAGATTAGCAATTGAAATACTGGAATCTGAAGCCATCTGAAAACCAGGTTTGCTATCCTGGGGAGTCAGCAGAACTGCACTGACATAGGGGTGCAAAAATATTTGAACTCTAAAAGGAAATTATTTAGGAAAAAACTTGGAATTTACTTCAATTACAGTAGTTTGAGGACTGATTACTATTTGAAGAATCTTTAAGATTCCTTCTTTAAGGCTTCTTCAAAGAATTTTCAGTCAATTTTTTAAATTATATAAAGCTAATGGCAATAAACAGTGTTTGAAAATAAGCTGGCAATCAGTGTCTGTAACCTGTTAAATACTGAGTTAATCCTCTGTTAGAGATGATGGAGCTGTAGGTCTTCAGGATGTCTATGAAATACAGAAAGGTGAGTTTATAGGTAAAAGTGCCCTGAAGATGTGTTTTAAGTCTAGCAAGTAGACTAAGTTTAGATCTTTCAGAATAAGGAAAAAAAGTTATAAAGGGCAAACAAAAAGAGGGAAGACTAATTATGAAGCACTAAGGTATTGCCTTACCTCTTTAAGACATCATCTGTACACACTGGGGGCACTTTGGGTGGGAAGTTCTGTGCAGAGCCACATCGTGATACATGAGATCATGTTGATGGCTTAGTTAGATATTAAGAAGAAAACCAGAATCCAATTACATAGTTAAATATTAAGAGAAAAGCAGCTGGCAGAACCCCGATATCTGGAGGAAGACACAAATCTTCAAAAGTCAAACAAGGGAAGGCAAGATGTTTTCACAACAGGCCAGACAGAGAGAAAACAAGATCATAGAATCATAGAATCATCATGGCTGGAAAGGACCTCCAGGGTCATCAAGTCCAGCCCTTTCTCCTAGTGCCTAACCAATAGACCATATCCCCAAGCACTGCATCCACCTGTTCCTTAAACACCTCCAGGGACAGTGACATCACCACCTCCCTGGGCAATCCATTCCAGCACCTAACCACCCTCTCAGTAAAGAATTTCCTTCTAACATCCAATCTAAACCTCCCCTGATGCAACTTGAGGCCATTTCCCCTCGTCCTATCATCACCAGTTTGAGAGAAAAGCCCAACACCAGCCTTGCTACAACCTCCTTTAAGGTAGCTGTAGAGGGCAATAAGGTCCCCTCTCAGTCTTCTCTTCTCCAGACTAAACAACCCCAGCTCCCTCAGCCTCTCCTCATAGGGCATGCCCTCCAGCCCCTTCACCAACTTGGTTGCCCTTCTTTGAACTCGTTCCAGCACCTCAAAGATAAGGTGGTTTGCAACCAGAAAGAGAGAAAACAAGATAAGGTGCTTTATGACCAGAGAAAACGGGATCAGATGTTTTACTAAGACTTTTTGGAATTTTGTGAAGTAAGCATGTTCTGTAAACCTGTAAGTGTATAAAAACCTGTAGCCAGTAACAGACGGGACGTGCAGCTTTGTGGCACTAAGCTGCCTGCACGTCTTGCTAATCAGCAATTCAGCATGTCTCACTCATTCATCTCTCCACATTTTGCCTTTTGTTTTCTGTTGCGGTGCAGACACTGCAAACATTTGCTGGTACAACAGACGCAAGTTCTGTTCCTCGTGTGGCTATTCATTTGGCATCCTGTATGAATACAGCTTATTCATAAATACGCAGTATTTATTTCTGCTGGCCGGATATCATTATTTAAACATGTTTTGCACATTTTCCTGCCTAAAGCACAAGACAAGGATAGTCCAGTATAGACGAAGCAATACCTAAAAGTCTTCCTCTTGAGAATGACTCTGCAGGTGTACAAGCCCTTTGGAACTGTTCCCTTAGTAGCTACAAGCGTATCTGGTCCTATTTGGCAAAGGTTTTGTTTGCGTTTAGTTAGGAACAGGTTGCTGCTAAGGAAAGCAAACGATAATTTGACCAAAATCTCTAATCTGCTTTTACTGAAGGTCAGTACTTTGTCACGTTGTTTTCCTCCAAAGCTCCAGCGTGTGTTGCAGGTGGAAGCAGCCTTTTCTGCAGCAGTACCAGCTCTTTGTGGACATGTATCATTTATTATTTTATTGGAAGCAGCTGAAGATGCTCTAAAAATAGATGTGTGGAATGATGGACAGTTCATGATTTGTTGGCATGGAATCAAGACATGACAGAGGGGACCAGGCAAGCCAATTGCATCCTCCCTGCTGAGGTTACCATGGAAGCTTTAACTCTTTGTACTCCCTTTGTCTCTTGTATAATTTATGCAGTGCACTTTAATTATTATGGATTAAGTGTATTTTGTAGTGTAAAATGTCCCTGCCCACATTAGCAGAAGCTGTCAGACATGATTTAGGTAGCTATGTGTATTCTATAAATTGTCATAGAGGGCACCTCTGCATTTGAGGCAAAACAGCAGATGTACAAGGTTAAAATGTAAACAAATGTTCACTTGTGTAAATGTAAATATATTTATACAGAGGAAAATTTAAGGAAAAGACACCAGTAAGAAAGGAAAAAGTAAAAGCAGATAAAATAAAAATAAAATTTTGTAATAAAATAAAATATTGGACTTTTCCATCTGCTGATATTCAGAGTGCACTCTGGTTATTAGCAGATAAGAACCTTTTCCCTTTTTGACTTCCTATTTTCTTAGCTAAATAAAAAGGTCAGACAAGGGCAGTAGTGAGCTTGCCCTCTTTACAGTTCTTTTATTCCATTAGCCTCAGATTAAAGGTAAAAAAAATTAAATTACACATCAGCAGGTAGTAGATGGCAGTATTTAGAGTGGCTCATTTTTCAGACAAATAATTGTACTTATTTTCTCAACACTTAAGGCACAAAGACATATTCCTTTTCTATTTACTTCCGTTGACTGCAACCCGAAGAGGAGAGGTGAAACCTTCTGGCAGATTCCCTTTGACCTCTCTGATGGCACACAGATAAATGCATCATAGCCTCTGTCTCTGCCTTAGAATTTTTTCTTCTGCTTTATTTCAGCGTCTTCCTTTCTCACACACAAACACTAGAGGTTTTCAAATAAATGCCTGGGGTGGGGAAGCGTGGTTTACTCTTTTTTTCTCCACTTGCTTCAGTCTCAGAAATACCTGCTCCAACTTGCAAAATCGACCTCCGAAATAAATATGGCTTCTGTCTGAATGGTTTACGTTTGCGGTGGTTGTAACTCCTGCTCGTGGTAAGCAGTGCTGTAATTTTAACTGAAATATGACAACCAGATCCAGCTGGAATGGTCTTGTCCTCCTCTGAGTTGAGTGTGTTGTCACAAGATTTATTTGCTCGTAATTTAGGAGGTATGTCTATGCCCGAATACACTTCCACAAATCTGGGATTCGTTTGGAGCTCCCAGACTGCACGGAGTGCCGTGAACAGTCCGGAATTTAAAGCAGGGATGGAAGAGGAGGGATTTGGTGAAATTTGAGGAATTTGTTGTAGCCATCTCTTGGAATCTCCTGAACATCAGGCAGCTCGTTTAAACACGTTGCCCAGTCAAGCGGACACCTAGATACACGGCCACACGGCACGGTGCTGTGTTGGCGGCTGGCCCTCGCTACGCCCCACACGGTTGTGCAGTGGGCAATTGTATGGAAGATTTCAAGGCGTTCCCCGTGCCGTAGGAATTATCGCACCTCTGCCGACCAAACGTCGTACAGGCCTGAGAGGTAGGACGTGTCCCAGTTTGCTGGAATAGCATTGTCTGTGCTGTAATGGGACAGTTTTAGGGGATGGCAAAAGCCAGAGCTTTTTGATTAGTTGTTTGCATTCTGTGGGTTTATGTGATGTGTTTTCCAGAAGGTGCTCCGATAGCACATGCGAGTCAAATCAAAACTCGTCATAGCTACTGACTGTGCACATAAATTCTTCTGAATTTATCAGCTTCTTCTTTTTAACTGTCCCCAGGCTTTCCTTTAACATATTCAAAAGTTGATTTAGCCATTACTAAATGAGACTTCTTATGAAGAAACTCTTTGAGATGACAAATTTCAAAGAATTTTGGAGACTCTAATTTTAACCCTATAGTCAGCTGTTACTCTGTAACATAAAGTCTGCTTCTGCTTTTTCCGTATTTTTTCACTCTGTAGCCCTACTCTGACTTCTCTTTTTTCAGTCTTTGACAGCAGACTAACACACTAATAAAATTAGAGTGGTCTTGTCACAGAATCATCGGATCATTTCGGTTGGAAAAGTTGTTTAAAATCATCAGGTCCAACCATTAATCTAACTCTGTCAAGCCCACTGCTGAACTATGTCTTTGAACACCGTATCGACATGACTTTTACACACACCTAGTGGTGGTGGTCCAACCACTTCCCTCAGCAGCCTGTTGGTGATAGTATGAGAAGAGCACATCTAGACGAAAATGAAGCCATTTCCAGAATAGGCTACGAATATGTTGGTGAAGTTTAACTCATGGAAGAAATAGAATTTTCCTTTGCATAGAATCAAACTGATTGATATGCAAGAATATTTCGTAAAGCACTTCTTGTCAATATTCCTCTCAAGGTAAAATACCAGATCTCATTATCTGTTTCAATAAACCACGTTAGCAGTGAGGTCTATTGCTTTCCACAGTGGTGTTGTTATTGCTGTTATCTCAATCACACGAAGTGAGATTACCTACGTTCACAGGTTTTTGGTAAGGCTGCAGTACAGTGTACATATAAGGTCTTTTCTTAAATTTAAAATAGATCAAGAAAAGAAATATAATTGAAGAACTGTGACTCATTCCTCTCAAAAGCTGAGGTGCATGCCTATTCATGCACCTTCTATTTTTAAAAACGTAACAGCACTTGAAGGCACTCCATCAGCCTGTGTTAAAGCAAGAAGAAATACAGAGCTCGATTTTGTTTGTGAACATGGGCTTTTTTTACTGCTATCTGCCATATTAAAAAAACCCACCCTAAATAGAGCACTGGGTTTCAGTTCAAGTTGTTTATTAAGTTGGGTTTTTTTGAGCCAAATTGCTTGGGGGGAGGGGCAGGTTGCCATATTTATAAAAGAGCTGAATTGTTATTTCATAAGAAAAACTTTTTATGGGACTACAGTTACCCAAAATACGAGCTGCTTGTCTGTAAAGAGACTAGATAATTGTGTTCCTTGCTTTCTACAGAGAAGGGAGTTATGGTGGGCAGGCTTTCCATTAGCACTCTTGTTGTACCATGCAGATGCTAGCATCTCAGAACAGAATCATAGAATCATTAGGGATTGGAAGGGACCTTGAAAGATCATCCAGGCTAATCCTCCTGCCACAGGAGGATCACCTAGACCAAGTCACACAGGAATACATCCAGGCGGGTTTTAAATGTCTCCAAACAGGGAGCCTCCACAACCACTCTGGGCAGGCAGTTCAAGGCTCCATCACACTCACTGTGAAGAAGTAACTTCTCATATTGATGTGGAACCTCCAATGTTCCAGCTTACAACCATTGCCCCTCGTTCTGTCACTAGATGACACTGAGAGGAGCCCAGCTCCATCCTCCTGACACCCACCCCTCAAATATTTGTAGACATTAATGAGGTCACCCCTCAGTCTCCTCTTCTCCAAGCTAAAAAGACCCAGCTCCCTCGGCCTCTCCTCGTAAAGGAGATGCTCCACCTCCTTCATCATCCTCGTTGCCCTACACTGGACTCCCTCCAGCAGCTCTGTCCCCTTCTTGGACTGAGGGGCCCCGAGCTGGACACAGTACTCCAGATGTCATCTCACCAGGGCAGAGTAGGGGAAAGAGTAACCTCTCTTGATCTGCTAACCACCCCCCGTTCTGATCCACCCCAGGGTGCTGTTGGCCCTCTTGGCCACAGGAGCACATTACTGGCTCATGGTCATCCTGCTGTCCCTCAGGATTTCCAGGTCCCTTTCTCCTGTACTGCTCTCCAACAGGTCAGTCCCCAGCTTATCCTAGTACCTGGGCTTGTTTTTGCCCAGATGCAAGAACAGAATGGTGTTCTATCTCCACTCATCACGCAAGCTGGACCCAGGTCTCCAAATAGGAGCACCTGCCAATATGAGCAGAGAATTCTGACAAGCAGCATTTTACTGGCATTTGATGCACTTGTGAGTGTTTATACTGGTCACAAGGCAGTCCAGCTCTGGTAGTTCTGCACAAGGGTCTCCCGTGTGCACCCATGAGCCACAGCTGTCCACAGAGGAGTGGAATCTTTTCCCTGCCACTTCCCTCATTTGCTGACTGGCCAGACTTGTGGGGTCCCACTTGCATACCACTTTGTTCTTTTTTGTATGTGTAGTGACAGGGCCTTGGGTAGGAGAGAAGTTTTGAAGTCATAGCTGTCCCTTGTACAGGTTTACACAAAACTTGTGTGTTAGTAAATTGATATAAGTTAATAACCAGCTGTCCCTTGCATAATAACTAGTGGCACAACTATGACAAGACTCCTCAGCCCCCTGCCTTCATGCTCTGCAATGACAATACAGTTCCACAGAGAAGTGTTTCTTGTGACTGTATCCTGTCCAAAAGCACAGGGAACATGGTGCAAGGCCGTAAGATAGCTGGCAAAAAAAATTACAGACTACCTCATTGTGTGTTTTCCTTTTAGTTTTGAGTTAGTAAAGTCAAACATAAATCATGGGGTTAAAACTGTAAGCATCAACCTCAAAAAGAGAGAAGTCTTGCTCTGCAGTTTTCAGCTGACCTTGACAGCATTCTTTCACATGCCAGCACAATCAGCCACTAAATAAAAGCACACCAGCACGCTGTTCACTGCTCCAGTACTACACAAATCACGTTAAAGTGGTAACGTTTTGCACTCATTTTGTACTTTTGGAAAGGACTGTGTATTACAAACCCATAGTGAGTTAAATCCAGAACCTTTGGGACCACTGGTTTACGTTTGTCATGTTGCTCACGGATTGTGTTATGCATTGCACATTGGTTTGTTTTAGCGGGGCTCCTTCAGCCGGGAGAAGGAAGAGAGACATTATCTCACATACCACTCCTCTGATGCCTGTGCAATCTCCCGGTGCTCTCTATCTGGACTCAAAATGGGATTGGGTCTACACTAAAGCAGAGGCAAAACTCTGTCCAAGTGGTTTTTTGCCCAGTTTCTTTGGGCCTCTTTCTTCTTTGCTAGCAAGACATAGTCCAACCTCAGCCAAACCATTTTAGTGTCTGAAAACAGATGCCCTGGAAATCCATCCATCTTTTTGGATGCAGTAACAGACGCTATTCTGCTTTCCAGCATCCCTTTGCATTCTGCTCATGGATGACCCGTGCTTCATTTGTACTTGATTTTCATTTAATTTATGCTGAAACTTGTAATAAAGCTCTCTAGTGTTCAGTAAATTATATGGACTTGAAATCCAGCCATATAAACTGTTAACATGCAATGAGACAGTTATTTAGGGCTCATCTCTGCCAAGAGATCAACGTGTTAGAAAGTAAAATAATTTATATGTTGACTATTTGTCAGCAGTTCCCTCAGCACAGAGCAGTTTCTCTTCTGGGATACTGAATTCCTCAAAAAGAGTTGATGAGGTCAGAACTATGTATGTCTGATCAAAATCCCTTACATGGATCCTGTCTGAAACATATATTGCAGATTAATTGGTTTCTAAATTTATTTCATCCCCCAGACACTGCCTTTTCTTCAATAAATGATCCATGCAATATACGCATTTGTTTTAGCAAGCGTGGAACTTCATGGCTACCCCTAAATTAATTTGCTTTCCCAATTAAAGCATCTTCTCTATTTGCAGGATTCCCGGCACAATTTTTTTTTTTCCCCCAGTGTAAAGGACAAGAAATTGAGAGTCTGCGTGTGCTGGCTTCTTCTTAGTGAACACAGTCATACCATGTACTCATACAAGTCAGGGATTACCCTCTGTTAGATACTGCATACCTCAAATATTTTTCCTGGCTGCAACTTAACTGGATTTGAGGGCCAAAAAGAGCTTTTTTGGTGGTTTCCAAATGGAAATGGAAAGCATGTCCCACTTAAACAGAAAGCTTAGGTGATTTGCTTAATTCTATTAATATTTATTTAATTTATGACACTCCTGGGATGGTTTTCTGACTGTATACAGCAATGCACTCAATGCTTTTGACCAAAGGAAAGCTTTTAACCAAAACAAGCTAAAATAGAAGGAAGAATCCAGTATCATAGCAAAGCAGTCAGCAGTCAGTTTTAATCAAAGTTATGTTTGCCACAGCTGTGAGTAATTAAGAATTTATTTTGGATGATCCTGAAATTTCAAGATTTGTTTGTTAGAAAAAAGTTTTTTGTTTAAAAATAGCTGGGCCATTTTAGATATTCATCTTTGTGATGTGGAAAATGCGCCAGAGCAACGTAAGTAGGATGTATACGAAAAGACATGTGAAAACTAAAAGACTACTGAAAAAAAATTCTACTGGCTTCAGTTTAAATTTTTTTAGACCAGATCTGCTTCTGCGAGGGAAAGATTTACAGAGATGTATGAACAAGACAAGAATAAATGGGCTCAAATAGCAGCAAAAGAGATTGAGAGAAACATGGGCTTGGGGTCAGGGCCAAATTCTAGACAGTGATAAAGTACTTGAGTTCTTACGTGTGGCACATTGGGCTCTAAATCTTTTTATGTCTTTTCAAGTGTCTATCAGGAAAGTCCAATGCAAGAGACTGGACTAGGTGGATTCCTGAGAGCTTTTAAAATTTTACAAACTTTATGGATCTCCAGAATTCTTTGCAAAATATTTTCAGTTGCCCTTTTCCTTCTTTGATGCTGCTCTTTCTTTAGCTCTATTCAGTTTTAAACTTTACTGTTTTCACAGGAAATCTCAAAATACTGGCTTGCAACTTTTAAAATTACTTCCTTTTTAATGTATTGAGCACAAATTCAACGTTATTATTTTCCATACAGACATGTATCTACTTGCTTCAAATGTATTTTTAAATCCTTGCTTGTGAATGGAAGCATTCACATTTTGTTCGCTTTACTCTGCAGAATATTTTAATCACCCGGCTGCTTGTGGAAATTAATCCTTTTTTTGTCATGTGAACTGACAGACAGACTCTTTGAAAGAGTTTTACTAGGCCACCACATACCACATGCATCCTCTATAGCCTGTTCTTACAGTGCTCAACCTTCTTTCTGCGTGGGTGGGCCCTCTTAGTTCTCAACAGACAAGACAATGCAGGCTGTCTTACACACTGTAATGCTAGCAGTGCTGATAATGGTCACAAACAGTCTCATAGAAGAAGCTTGATCTTTATTTCATGGGAGTCTGTGCTGTAAACATGACAGACCTGGGCAATTTAGAGCCCTGACATGGCCATGTCATAGCTGTCTGTGCTTGCTATCTTCTTTTACTGGTCTGGCTTAGTGTGTTCACTCTCTGCTCTTTTTTTATCCTTGAAGAACACCTGCATTCCTATAGCCACCTACCCCTTATGCCTGCTTTTCACATGCATGACACACAGCAAAGCCATAGTTACCCATCTGCAATGAAGTAACGCATTTGCAGCGGTGCCAGAGACGGGCGAGAATATGGGGACTGAACTCCACCAGGAAACTGGTGTGGTATTCCGAGAAAGCCAGAGAAAACAAAGAATAAAGAAATACTTAACTGTAGGGAGGCTTTTCAAGCATCCCATTTGTTTTTTGTTTGTTTCGACAAGTGAGGTTCATTAAATGTCATATCTCATACTGGTTTACATTTCTGAACTCCCTAGAACATTCAGAGCTCTCTTCATCTTATATTGCCAGTGAATATAAAAGCAAAGCAAATATTATCTGGCCTCTTGTAGAAATCCTTATAAGATATTAAAATGAAAGAGCAACACTCTTTTGACACTTGTAAAGATTAATATGTAAACAAATTTCAGTGTCTTGTTTGTTCTTTGTGTCTCCACTGGGTCTGTCTGTGCTCCTGAAATGTCCATGCTCTGTTGGAAGGTAACCAAGTAACACAGAAACACGTTCACCTTTCAGACCCCGGTGGAGAAGGTAAAGTCAAGACCTAACCTTTCCAGTGCAACAAATCCCAATTTAAATGAAAGCAGGTTTCGAAGAGCATAGAGTTATGAGGACTAAAGAACAGATAGAATGACTAATACTGAACTGCTAATCTGTTGGCAAGGAAGCCGTGTTTGTGGTATGTAACTGGACACCAAGATGGGTAAGAGGAGGCTCACAGCAGGTGAAAGTGGTAATGTGGGTATTTATATTGCATAAAGACATGAGAAGGAGAGAGAATTTAGACAACAAAGTTTTCCTGCCTATTAATTTAAGACTAGCTCTGCAGAATTTAGCAATGTCTAAGTCTCCAAAGCACAAACACCTTCTGTTCATTTACATAGCACATGTCACTGCTTTATGTCTCTCTGGACTGTTCTTCTATGCTGTGAAACCTCAAATACAATGGAACTAGTTAGGGCAGTGCTACCACTGCCAACCCAGGTGTTTACTTCTGTGCTGTTGTTCACATGGAAGACCATCTACTTCTTCTCAGCAGGTTTAAAGCGGCCGTTAATAGTCACAGAATGAAAGAATCTATCTGGTTGGCAAAAGGCATTTAAGACCATCAAGTCCGACCTAAATCATGTCCAATAAGTACAAGGTCCACACATAATTTATATCTCTCCAGGTATGGTGACTCTGTGACTGCCCTGGGCAGCCTATTCCAGTGTTAGATAATCCTTTCAGTGACAAAATTCTTTCTAACATCCAGCTCAAACTTGGGCTGGTGCAGCTTGCAGCCATTTCCTCTAGCCCAGTCACTTGCCACTGGGAAGAAGAGACTGTCCACCTCCTCACTTCAACCTTTTTTCAGGTTGTTGTAGAAAGGAATAAGGTCTTCCCTCAGCCTCTTTTTCTGTAGGCTAAGCAACACCTGTTCCCTCAGCTGCTCCTCACAGAACTTGTGTTCCAGACCCTTCACAAGCTTTCTTGCCCTTTTCTGAACATGCTCACCAGTCACTGACTATCACTCAGATAAACATTACTGCTGAATATGTGGTTGGCGTTAGTTATTTGTAAGATGTTGTCACAATCCTCACTGGTTCTGCAGGCACCCTAATGGACTCTTCAGGGAGTTCCCTCTAATAAGATGGCTTAGCATCACCCTCCTACCGAAACAAAGCTCCTAGTAAAACTAAAACTGAAGTTTGAACCTACAGTGAGCTTTGCTCAGGCACACGGATTTGTTCATGTCGGCTTCATACAGGGTAGAAGTCTGTAGACAAAAAAAAACGAGACACTGTCAAACTGTTGGGAAGAAATTTGTTGGGCTCCTTCAACACTCTTCGAGTAAGTTAATTGGGCAGAGTTGGAAACTGAGTGTATCTGTCAGCTTGATTTATTTCCTTTGTGTGTGTTAGTTCGCTTTATACAACTAGTCCTCCAAAGGCTGAGCTTGTCATTCTTTTGTTTTGTCATTTGTCTTAATAAACATTTCTGGAAAAAGCAGAAGCTCACCCTTTGGGCTAGAAACATGCCCTAACAGCACACTAGAGCTTAGGTAATACTGTGAGGTTCAGCAGACTTTGGCTTCAGATTTGCTTAGCTTTTGAGTTCTGGAGTTTTTTCCGTGGTTGTTTAGGGGATTTTAAAGCAGAACTATGAAAGATGCTGTCTTGCTCCAATCTCTCCATGGGCATATGAGCCAGGCATCCTGTGACTTTTTACTGTTGATTGGCATACCAGTGTCTTGTTGTCTGCAATGAGCAACTAATGAACCAACAAGGGATTAGGAGGAAAATTCTGGCAAAGACCCACATGCTGCATCAACTGAACTGGGGGAACTCTCCTGTCAGTCTCCTGTTTTGGGTGGTAGATGAATTTCCTAACACTATTTATTATAAAGTTAACTTAATACAATGTTCACAGCTAAAATCTGCAGGAAATTTGCAGTTCTGTAATATGCAGGAAAAAAAGGTAGCAAAAAGCAGATTGTATTTGTAATTATTTATTATATTCTTCATTATTAATGACATCTTCTCCCTTTGCTAGCCATTATGTCATAAAAATCTTATGTTCTGTCCATGGCTGTGAATTCAAAAATGTCACTACCCACACACTGGGTATAACAGAGACTCTGTAGCATGGAGGAACAGATGTAGTAATATTTCAGAATATTAAGGAGCTGTATTAGGGCCATAATTCATAGTAATTCCTAACTCTTATGAATAATTAAGGCTAGCATTATTGCTCAATCTTCTCTGCAAGTCAACAGTGACTAAGTATGGCGGCGGCATGTTAGGACTGGCCTTGAAACTGATGGCAGATATTTGGTACATGATGAAGTAGGTCCATTAGAAATGTAACGGGAAAGCTCGGAGAGTTGGAGCAGTGACCAGAAAGCAGTAGTATCCTGAGTGGGTAAGGAGGACCAAGACAGCACTTGATGGAGACAGAAAGAGAAGGTAAGAATACTTGAGGAGTGAAGCCAGGAAGGTCTGAGTTAAAGGCTTAGTTGTCTCTCAGGGAAAAAACCATCAAGTGCTCTAGTACTGAAGATATTCGATACACTCTAGATCTGAAAGTACAGAGGAAGAAATAAGTAAGGTGTGATACCAAGGTTAAAGAGCTGGAGGACTGATATGGCCAGGAAACTTTCAGTGAAACGACTTGTGTCACAAGCATGAACTCATATGTTGGCAGAATAATAGTCTCTTAAACTATCCTGAATGGAATAAAGGTGTGGGTCACACGGTACTACCAGGCCTGATGAAGCACGGTGAAATAAGCTACTGGAAGCCTACTACTACCTGTGGCATCCCACGGCAGTGTGAGGCATTGAACATCAACCGTTTGAGGCCACGCGTCACTCAGAAAAAATTAAATATCATAAACTTCCATGCTTCTACATGCCATGACTGCCTCAAAATTTGAAATGAAACTTGCTGCCTTAGTTCTTCACTGCTGAAGATGGACAGGAGTTCTACAAATGACAGTACTCTCTTGCAAGACTATGTGACAGGATTTCTCTGTAGTTTGGGAAATGATCAATGTATTCATGTCCTTGCAAATAAACATGCAGCACAAACAAATAATGAGAACAGTTGAGCTTCATCTGTGGAATTACAGCAGCCAAGTATGCTTCAGCTTCAGTTTCACACCAAATTTTAAAATACAGTTGTCTGACATTTTTAAGACATTGAACATTTTTGAAGGTAATTCCTTTTAAATGGGATTTAAGGACCTCTAGTAAAGATGGAGTTCTCAGAACAGTGTTTTTCCACGTGATGAGACACTGTCTGTGTTCTAATGGCACGCATTCTGTGGCCACAGTTAGTTACGGAATATACACTAGGAGATTCGGAGAGTCATATTTTCAGCGGTATGGAAAGGGCTAAACTTGAAATATGATTCCATTTTAAAGGCTCCAGAATACCCAGATGCTATTTAGAAGCCCATGAGCAATAGCTGACATATTTACAGATTTTTACTGACATTTACTGCAACCCAAAACTTCTTAGGAGTGATGTTATGATCTTCAGGTATACTTTTCAACTGGGATTATGTCTCAGTCGGCCAGAGAGGGTGTTTTGTGCCAGATTCTTTAAAAAGCCTGTTTATAAATGTTGTAGTACCTAACTTTTTTAATCAGTTCTGTAAAAGCACAGGATTTATGCATTGCCAACTGAGTGTGAAAGAGCCAGAACTTCTGCTTGTGACTACATCTTGCCCTTCTTCCATGAAAAGAAACCTTTTGGATGAGACACTCCCCCCATACCAGTGAAATTGCTGCCTGCTGCCATGGCGCTGAAATGCTTGTTTAGGGAACCACCATGGACATCAATAGTATTGCTGCTTGGCTGAGACTAGACAAGTAGACTTGTGATATGATCTGATCTTTTCTAAACGGTGGCAAACCTCTGGCTTCTTACAAGTAAAAAGCATTGGACACAGTTCAGGATGTAAACTTCTATAAAAGCTGGGGAAAGGTAGGGATAAGCCAAGGTGAGAGGGAGGTCAAAGGGAACATCAAGAATTTCTACAGCTATATGAATGGTAAAAATAAGTCTAGGGAAGGTGTGTGTCCCCTCAGAAAGGAAACAGGTGATGTGGTTACAACTAACATGGAAAAGGTTGAGGTTCTCAATGACTTCTTTACCTAGGTCTTCACTGCAAAAGCCACCCATACTCCTGGAGTAATGGAAAATAATGGCAGGGACTGCAAGGAAGAACAGCCCATCATAAGTGAAGATCTGGTTCGTGATCACCTGAAGGACCGGAAAGTGTTCAAGTCCATGGGACCTGATGGGATACACCCAAGGGTCCTGAGAGAACTGGCAGATGAGGTTGCTAGACCCCTGTCTATTATATTCCAAAAGTGATGGCGGTCTGGTGAAGTCCCCACTGACTGGAAAAGGGGAAACATAATTCCTGTTTTCAAGAAGGGTAGGAAGGAGGAGCCAGGGAACTACAGGCCAGTCAGTCTCACCTCCGTGCCTGTTAAGATCACAGAGCAGATCCTTCTGGAGGCACTGCTGAGACACAAGAATAGACACAATAGAATAATCACTTTTNGAATAAAGGTGTGGGTCACACGGTACTACCAGGCCTGATGAAGCACGGTGAAATAAGCTACTGGAAGCCTACTACTACCTGTGGCATCCCACGGCAGTGTGAGGCATTGAACATCAACCGTTTGAGGCCACGCGTCACTCAGAAAAAATTAAATATCATAAACTACCATGCTTCTACATGCCATGACTGCCTCAAAATTTGAAATGAAACTTGCTGCCTTAGTTCTTCACTGCTGAAGATGAACAGGAGTTCTACAAATGACAGTACTCTCTTGCAAGACTATGTGACAGGATTTCTCTGTAGTTTGGGAAATGATCAATGTGTTCATGTCCTTGCAAATAAACATGCAGCACAAACAAATAATGAGAACAG
Source organism: Rhinopomastus cyanomelas (assembly GCA_013400115.1). Lineage (NCBI taxonomy): Eukaryota > Metazoa > Chordata > Aves > Bucerotiformes > Rhinopomastidae > Rhinopomastus > Rhinopomastus cyanomelas. Next base: position 42,716 of record VXBP01001604.1, read on the forward strand.
TTGAGCTTCATCTGTGGAATTACAGCAGCCAAGTATGCTTCAGCTTCAGTTTCACACCAAATTTTAAAATACAGTTGTCTGACATTTTTAAGACATTGAACATTTTTGAAGGTAATTCCTTTTAAATGGGATTTAAGGACCTCTAGTAAAGATGGAGTTCTCAGAACAGTGTTTTTCCACGTGATGAGACACTGTCTGTGTTCTAATGGCACGCATTCTGTGGCCACAGTTAGTTACGGAATATACACTAGGAGATTCGGAGAGTCATATTTTCAGCGGTATGGAAAGGGCTAAACTTGAAATATGATTCCATTTTAAAGGCTCCAGAATACCCAGATGCTATTTAGAAGCCCATGAGCAATAGCTGACATATTTACAGATTTTTACTGACATTTACTGCAACCCAAAACTTCTTAGAAGTGATGTTATGATATTACCGAGATCTTCAGGTATACTTTTCAACTGGGATTATGTCTCAGTCGGCCAGAGAGGGTGTTTTGTGCCAGATTCTTTAAAAAGCCTGTTTATAAATGTTGTAGTACCTAACTTTTTTAATCAGTTCTGTAAAAGCACAGGATTTATGCATTGCCAACTGAGTGTGAAAGAGCCAGAACTTCTGCTTGTGACTACATCTTGCCCTTCTTCCATGAAAAGAAACCTTTTGGATGAGACACTCCCCCCATACCAGTGAAATTGCTGCCTGCTGCCATGGCGTTGAAATGCTTGTTTAGGGAATCACCATGGACATCAATAGTATTGCTGCTTGGCTGAGACTAGACAAGTAGACTTGTGATATGATCTGATCTTTTCTAAACGGTGGCAAACCTCTGGCTTCTTACAAGTAAAAAGCATTGGACACAGTTCAGGATGTAAACTTCTATAAAAGCTGGGGAAAGGTAGGGATAAGCCAAGGTGAGAGGGAGGTCAAAGGGAACATCAAGAATTTCTACAGCTATATGAATGGTAAAAATAAGTGTAGGGAAGGTGTGTGTCCCCTCAGAAAGGAAACAGGTGATGTGGTTACAACTAACATGGAAAAGGTTGAGGTTCTCAATGACTTCTTTACCTAGGTCTTCACTGCAAAAGCCACCCATACTCCTGGAGTAATGGAAAATAATGGCAGGGACTGCAAGGAAGAACAGCCCATCATAAGTGAAGATCTGGTTCGTGATCACCTGAAGGACCGGAAAGTGTTCAAGTCCATGGGACCTGATGGGATACGCCCAAGGGTCCTGAGAGAACTGGCAGATGAGGTTGCTAGACCCCTGTCTATTATATTCCAAAAGTGATGGCGGTCTGGTGAAGTCCCCACTGACTGGAAAAGGGGAAACATNACCTGAAGGACTGTGTCCAGTTCTGGAGCCCTTATTACAGGAGGGATGTGGAAATGCTGGACCAAGTGCAGAGGAGGGCCACAAGGATGATCAGAGGGCTGGAGCACCTCTCCTATGAGGCCAGACTGAGGGAATTGGGGCTCTTCAGTCTGGAGAACTGGAGGCTCCAAGGTGACCTTATTGTGGCCTTCCAGTATCTGAAGGAGGCTTACAAAAAGGCTGGGGAGGGACTGTTTAGGATGGCACATAGTGACAGGACTAGGGGGAATGGAGCAAAGCTGGAGATGGGTAGATGGGAGGTGGTTGGGGCCCCATCCCTGGAGGAGTTTAAGGCCAGGCTGGATGGGGCTCTGGCCAGCCTGGTCTAGGCTGGGGTGTCCCTGCCTGGTGGGGGGGTTGGAACTGGATGATCAGGTGGTCCCTTCCAACCTGGAGTGATTCTGATTCCATAACTTCTCCAGTGAAGTGATCCTGCTGTGGCAGGGGGATTGGACTAGGGGATCTTTCAGGGTCCCTTCCAATCCCTAATGATTCTGTGATTCTATGTGAGGTCAGATGGCCGTACTCTTTTTTTATCAGTGCTTGATCTGGGAAAGATCCTATGGAAGTCAAGCCATGTTGCCTAAAGGAAAGTTGCTAGGTGTGGACCATTATAAGATCCAGGGTTTGTAATAGCTGAATGCATCGTGGCATTTTGTATCTTTTCTTTGGAATCATTAAGTATTAACTAAGGAATAGGATTAAATTGAAACTAAAAGAGAAAAAGTGTATGTTTTTGCTACTTTTGCCCAGTGATTTTATGAACAAAGGGGTTTACTAGGTTTTATTTATTTAAAAAAATAACTTACATTAATGTTTTCTTCCCTTAATTTATGCTAGTAGTAAATTTCAGAGAGAGAAAAAAGAAGACTAAAATGTAGTAACAGCTAATTGCTGAGATAATAAGGTATTTGCACTTACGATACATCAAAATTTCCTGGCCCATTTTCTCCTTTACCAAAGTATGAGTGTTTTGCCTCTTTCTAAGATTAAAAAATATAAATGTCTTTTAAATAGCTACACAGAATAAATATTTCAATGATTTTATTGGAGGTGTGAATATTTATTTCAAGCTGTTATTAAAGCTAGGAAAAATATTATTTATCTTTACAATAAGTTGTAGGGACATCACTTTTAAAGCAGTGATTAAATTCGTTTAGCTTTACAGTGTGTTCAGCCCTAAGAAGAAGGACTTGGGGCTGTTGGGAGGTGAGAAGCTCAGCATGAGCTGGCAGTGCAGCCCAGAAGGCTAACTATATCACCACCATAATGTCAGCAGCCGATCAAGGGAGGTGATTCTCCCCCTCCACTCTGCTCTTGTGAGACCTCGCCTGGAGCACTGCATACGATTCTGGAGCCCCCAGTACAAGATGAAAATGTTGGAGCAAGTGTTGAGGAGGGTCTCAAGGATGATCAGAGGGCTGGAGCGCCTCTCCTATGAAGACGGGCTGAGGGAATAGGGACTGGAGAAGAGAAGGCTGTGGCAGGGATCCTATAGCAGCCTGCCAGTACCTGAAGGGGACTACAGGAAGGTTGGAGAGGGATTTAAGAGAGAGTCTATTGATAGGGAAAGAGAGATGGTTTCAAGCAAAAATAGGGCAGATTTTTATTTACTTTTAGGAAGAAATTCCTCCCTATGAGGGTGATGAGGCACTGGGACAGGTTTTCCAGAGAAGTTGGGAAGTATTCCCCTCCCTGGAAGTGTTCAAGGCCAGGTTGGATGGGGCTCTGGGCAACCCATCTATTGAGAGCTGTCCTTGCCCATGGCAGGGGGGTTGGAACTCAGAAGTCCCTTCCAACAGCAGCCATACGCATGCTTAAAAATATTTTTCAGGTTGTTTTTAGTCAGAATCAAGAAACTGTGTCTTTCTGTTCCAGGTTTTGTCCTCAGGCCTTGTGTATGACACGGGGCTCACACTGATGCAATCCCATTTGAGCTTTCTTTTGCTGGGCATAGCTGTCTCGCTCGCACCCAGCTCTTCTCGTTAGCTCTACCATTACCCCCACCCCTTCCATGACAGCCTTCTCCCATATCTGTTGGTGCAGCAGTATCTGTGTGCACTCCAGTTTGCTTTATGCAAAGGCATCCAGCTTAGCTCAGACCACTAATCTAAACTTAAATATCTAATTATGAGTTTTGCAGGCCAGGCTCCCATGAATTACTTCACTAGGTGGTAAGGAATATCAGACGACAGTAACCTTCCACATGGAAGCTATGATGAAAACGTGAGAGTGGCTTAATGGCATCCGGATGAATATGAGCACAAAAGAAAAGGAGGTGTAAAGAAGGAATAAAACCATTGCTGGTGCTCCATCCGTAGAAACACTCAAATTGATTTGGTCTTGTTCTAACATTAATATTTAATGATACATAACATTAAGCAGTAGCACTGATATTAATGGCATCAAGTATCCTAGTCATAATGATGTAAGTAGAGTCATTGTGTTGTCATTTCAAGTTCTGTCACAGGATGAGAAGTGACCACTTAGCTAAGCATTCCAACAAGAAATAAGTCAAGGAAGGGAGCCAGAAGACCTGCATGGTTAAACAGGGAACTGCTGGGCAAACTGAAGAAGAAGAAAGCCTATAGGTCATGGAATGAGGGGATGGCCACTTGGGGCTCTGGTGAGAGAATGTAGGGATACAGCTAGAAAAGCAAAGGCCTCCTTGGAATTAAACATTGCAAGAGAGGTCAAGGGCAACAAAAAGAGCTTCTTCAAATACATTGAAGGTAAAACTAAAACTAGAGGCAACATAGGGCCCCAGCTGAATGAGGTGGGTGCCCTGGAGACAGAGGATGCAGAGAAAGCAGAGATATTCAACACTTTCTTTGCCTCTGTCTATACTTCTGGGAACCTGTCTTGATATCAATCCCCTGAATGCTGATACTCGAGAGGAAGTTGAGGCAAGAGAGGAGCCTGTCTTGGTTGATGTGGACTGGGTTAGGGATAAGTTGAGCAAATTGGATG
>VXBP01001604.1:47594-67382 GCA_013400115.1 Rhinopomastus cyanomelas
TGGAGTATTGTGTCCAGTTCTGGGCTCTTCAGTTCAAGAGGGATGTGGAGCTGCTGGAGGGAGTCCAGTGCAGGTCAACAAAGACGATGAAGGAGGTGGAGCACCTCCCTTACGAGGAAAGGCTGAAGGACCTGGGTCTCTTTAGCTTGGAGGGGACTGAAGGGTGACTTCATTAATGTCTATAAATATTTGAGGGGTGGGTGTCAGGAGGATGGAGCCAGGCTCTTCTCAGTGTCATCTAGTGACAGGATGAGGGGCAATGGTTGTAAGCTGGAACATAGAAGGTTCCACATCAATATGAGAAGGAACTTCTTCCCAGTGAGGGTGACAGAGCACTGGAACAGGCTGGCAAGGGGAGTTGTGGAGACCCCTTCACTGGAGATGTTCAAGACCTGACTGGATGTGTTGCTGTGTGCCTTGATCTGGGTGATCCTGCTGTGTCAGGGGGATTGGACTCGATGATCTTTCGAGGTCCCTTCCAATCCCTAATGATTCTGTGACTCTAGCTCAAAATACAACCAGTGATTTCAATTTTATAAATTTATACTCATGCATCTGTAACACTTTCTAGGCTGAAACATAAGAAAAGCCCAGCTACATGCCATTGTGTATTAAACACCTATATGACATGATAATTTGTGCATTAATATCTTTCCTCCTATTCCTATTTCTTGTGTTCTTACTTGTAGACCTTTCAAAGTTTAATTCCACAATACATGAAGTCTTAGGTATATTAAGAGGGGAGAAAATAAGGTTCCAATTTTTGCAAGTATGTCAGCTGCATTCTTCCTGTCATGTTTTGATAAAATGTGTAGGGAAATGAAGAGCACTTCTGGTTTTTAAATGGAAAACAAAGAAGAAACCAGCAGGCCTCTTCACTGGTTTCAGCAAGGTACTTGCAAAGAGACAATTATGTTTAGGCAGTTTGTAACCCTACCTGTCAATGGAGTTAGTTCCATTGTTAAGCAGGTAGAAGTATGAGGATTGGATAGTTTTGTGCTATTTTGTATTCCCACGGGACAAATACCTTTTTTGAAGTTTTATAAAGCTTTGCTAAGAAGCAAGAACCTAGTGAGGCACCTGTTTGGCTCAGTTGGTAGAGCATGTGACTCTGAATTCCTGGGGTCATGGGTCTGAGCCCCATGTAGGACATCTTGAGACAACACTGTAGGCTTACCCTGCTCCAGCAGTGGGGGTTGGACTTAGATGATCTTTTGAGGTCCCTTCCAACCTGTAACATTCTGTGATTCTCTGAGGGATAGTATATTTAATTGGATATTACATTTACCTGTGTGTGTATTAGAAAGAGATAAAAACAGAGATTCTCTTGGCTAGTTCACAGCACTAACCTCTAGTTTAGTCACAGCTTTCGTGCAAAGTCATAGCCTTCCCTGAAGATTATTATTGTTACTGATCTTTGGCATCTGACTGGAGTAACACTAATTCCTTTCTTTCTGCTGTACCTCTTTGCTCAGAAGAGGAGTCAGAATTAGTCATAGACAAAATAGAGCTACACCTCTGGGAAACACTGTTCACTTTGCCTGCCCCTGAGGAGGCAAATCTCTGACAGCAGAACTCCATATGCCAGTTTGTCCAGTCACTGCCTGCCATGGTTTCCAGGTGTTTGGGACAGTGGCAGCTGCCTTATTTGCAGAACCACCACCACAAGCTCTGCTTTCCAGTTTTCTGCTCTTGGCTATGAGTAAGTGCAGGTGTCACAACAGAAATAAATATTGGCTCTTTTGCAAAAGTGTTTTCATTTTAACATTTTCAGCAGGCCAATATTAATGAAAGCTATTAACAAAAATGAGTATGTCTGTTCAGCTGCCCAAACTCAGCTTGTATCAACTCTTTGGGTAAAAGGTGGATGTTATGTTTCTAATGATGATAAATCAACCCATGTTAGTCCTACATTGATGGAGAGCCAGACCTAATGTCTTTAAAGCCATTGATAACATGGCTTAGAGGGGAAAGATATTTAGCCTTCTTTGGAACAAAGATTAAATGAGAGACAGAAGAATGTAATGAGAAGGCTTGCAGCAAATGAAGGCAAAGGAAAAGTGGCCTGCAGAATTGAAACAAGTACCATATTTAGTTCGGTGTGTTAAACCTTAGGTTTTCTGACAAAAAAAGTCTAAGCAGCTTCAAGGAGTCCAATGCTGAGCAAAAAACCACAGAGCAGTGCCAAGTGAACATTACATTATATGAATTTATCTATCCACTGTCAATAAAAGTCTCTGTATTGTATCTGTTAACCTTCTTACTCCCACTGTGTTCAGTAGGGATAACACCCATCATAATGCAAGTGCACCTAGGGGACTCAGAAGTTGCTACCAGTTCTCACGTGACACAGGAGTTGTTATTTTTTGCTAATCTTATCCAAAGGAAGGAAGAAAACTAAGCCCTTGTGAATAGTTGAGTCCAACCATACAGGCACAGTACTCTACCAGACAGGATTACATTCATTGCAATTGTTCCTCTGCTCATGTTCTGCTGCAATAGAGACACTGTTTCGCTAACGTAAATTCCTTCTTAGATGCTAAATTCTTAAGGGATTTAAAGAGCAAAACCTTTACGGTGAGCAACATTATGCACTGCATGTGGTGATTCTAGAACTGTTGTAGATAGGTGAGTTGCTGCTACTGGTGTAGGATACCACCGGTTCCGTCAGTCCTGTGGGTAGCACCACATAATTCACTACTAATGTTTTGCACCGAAAATACTTAGTTTGGTAAATACTACTGAGGTGAGAAATGGCCAAAACCAATGGGCTTCGCCTTTGTCAAGCTGTTAGACTTCTGGTTTCCAAATGAGCCCACATACTTAATAAGCCATGAAGAATTCAAGAGCATATACTGCTTTTTGTTTTAATTACAAAAAAGAAAAAGATTCTAAATGCACCACTATGTGCAAAACAAGAAATGTGCTTTTCTTGCCACATGCAATAGCCCACCGTCCCCAGTACCGAGGCAGCCTGTTCACATGGATAAACTAACTGAGAACTTGGCAAGTTGCACCCGCTCGGCTCCCCATCTCACCAGGCTCGGTGAACGCACCATCCTAGTGGCAGCGGCTTCATCCCGCATCCTTATCCAGCCGCCGTCAGGAATCAACTCGTCCGTGGGTGCCCCGAGCGCGTCCCGGTCCCCGCGTTGCCCCGGCAACGGCTGCCGCCCAGATGTGCCGCCAGATTTCCCGGGGACATCTCCCGGGAGAGCTCGGGGTTGGGGGCGGCCGGGGCCCCTCGCCTGCCCATGGCCGCCGGGCTGTGCCGAGTGCGGGGGGTCCCGCAGGCCAGAGCGGAGCCGCCCGTCTCTCCCGGCCCCGGATCGGGCGGACGGGATGGATCCCCTGCGCTCCCCTGCCGCTCCCCCCGTCCCTCGCAGGAGCCTTTTGCGCCTACTTTGATGGCTTTGCAAAGAGCGCCAGGCAGGAGAGCTCCAGTCTCAGTGGCGGTGGTCAGACCATGACCTAACTCACCATGAACTTGGAGGGGCTTGAAATGATAGCGGTTCTGATCGTGATTGTGCTCTTTGTTAAAGTGTTGGAACAGTTTGGGCTGATTGAAGCAGGGTTGGAAGGTAAGGGAGCGCGTTGTAGCGGCGTGTCATTGTGGTGTCGGGGTCGTTCTCTTCGCGGTGGGGCAAGGGGCACCTGCGAGCGGGAGTGAGGCACTGCCCCTGTCATCTCGAGAGCGCATCAGAGGCTCTCTGATGCTGATGTGGTTTTCCCTCGCAGATAGACTGTAAAACAAGCTGGTATCCTGAATACTGCACGTACAAACTCGGATGTTAAGCAGAGATCAATGACTTAGAATCTGATTCTCTTCTTCCTATTCTAAATCTGCAAATTTAAAGTATCAGGGGTCAAAACCAGCTTTTGTGATGTTGGCATGCAAATACAGTTATAATGCCTTAAAATTGTCTTCTAATCTGTTCAAAATGATTCTGTAATGGGCTCATGTTAACATCATGTGCACTGGAATTGTTATAATACCAAGATACACATTTTATAGCATTTAAAAACCTGTTGATTATGTCATTTACTGTTAACATTTTAGAATGTTCTTGAGGAAGAAGGACTACAACACACTGATTTAAAACAACTTAGGGCAATCAAGAGCAAGTTTTATTGTTTGGTGTTTATCTCAGATCATCTCCTTTCTCTTAGCAATATTGCTTTTGTGTAAGGCAGTAAAAACAACAAGTAAGAAGCTTAGTTGATTGAAAATCTACTTTTTATACATAAAAGCCGGTGGAATATTGATGGTTTGCACCCAATTGCAAGAAGCGCTGTTATTCTTACCATGTGAGGCGCTGGTCTAAAACGCACCCCTTGATTGCAGTGTGGTTGATAATGTAATGATATTCAGTGCATCCCAGTGTTTTGTTAGATTCCAGGCTGTTTCTCAAATATTGAAGAAGTGCTGTGTGCACAAACCTTCCTGTAAGCTAGCATTTGAGCACAGTGTGTGGAATTACACCTGCGAAAAGGGGAACTTTGTTGACTGAGAGATTGTGGGTTCAAGCGTTAACGCTTGAGAACATAAGTAAAATCTGCCCCTGTGGAAAGGGCTGAAGTAGTGCTGTTCATGTAGCCCTGTCCAGAAACACTGGCTTCTCTTCAAGTGGTTTTAAAAGACAGTCACCTGTCTCTGAGCAACAGCTCTCTTGTGTGGACTTGCTGTTATTGATTACAGAGTCCAAAACCCCTGCGGGGGCTCATAAAAATGCATTAGCAAGTGTTTTTTTGAGAGGTGTTTATGTGTCCATTAGGATGCATTGTACTGCGTTTAAATGACAATGGAGGCATTCCCTTCACACGGATGAACTTCCCCCTTCCCTTCTGTTTTGCCTTCACTTGTGAAGAGAAATGTGAAAAAATTACCTCCAGCATTAGAGGCTGCAGAAATTTGGGGGGAAAATCCTTATTTGCATTTTAGGTTGGTTGGCAGGTTTGTGTGTGCTCAGTGGAGTGTGATTGCCACATCTGGCTGGGAAAATTGTGCTCTGTACTTGTTTTTATGGTTTTGGAAGCTGATAATGGACAGACAATTAGAAATACAGCAAAGCTGCCTGTCAGTGGTTGTAAAATTTCTGTAAGAATGAAGTTTCTTGTGCAGCTACCTGTTTTGTCTGCCTCACTGGCCAAAAAAAACCTGTCAGTCTGCATGTACAGGAGCCTTAAACTTTCTTCTTATCTAGTGCAGGACATGTTACCAGAACTGCAGGGATCATGGAATCATAGAATCATTAGGGATTGGAAAGGACCTCGAAAGATCATCTAGTCCAATCCCCCGCCAGGCCAGGACCATCTAGACTAAGTCCCACAGGAACATATCCAGGCAGGTTTTAAACATCTCCAGAGAGGGAGACTCCACAGCACCCCAGGGCAGCCTGTTCCAGTGCTCCATCACCCTCACTGTGAAGAAGTTCCTTGTGCCCCATTTCTGTGTGATGTTCAACTGCTGTGAATGAGATGAAAGCCTTATTACGTGGGACTTGAGCAATAAACAATTATGTTATTTATTGTAAGCTCCCCAAACGGGGCTTCCCGTATTGCACAGACTTAAGAACTTGTTTTCTCATAGTTCAGGAACAATGCAGACTTATTCCCCATTTTTTTCTGAAAAGGAACTGAACAGAAGAAAACCGTTTACTCCCAAGGGAGTTGGAGTGATTGCCATGGTTTTAATAAGTATCAAGGCTACTCATTTCCACCCATGAATGAAAAGTGCATGTCCATGCGTTTGCAATTGTGCAAATGTTAGGGATATTTTGAAGTGTAATATTAAGAAAAAAGCTGACGGTACAAGTGTGCTCAGAGCATCTACAAATCAGCAAGGCCAGTTTTCTGAAAATGTTTGTTACAAGGACTTTTGCAGTTGTCTGGGTTTGAACAGGTTATAGCCCTCTTTTTCTTCCTTCCACGTTTAGTGTGCCCCAGTGAAACCTGTTTGCGTGTCTCATACGCATGAATGGCACGTAAAGTTTGTGGCACGTGAAACACGTCCTACAACTCTCTGAAAACCAGACACAGAGTCAGTAATACCTTGAGACACAGGGAACCCAGTGCAAGAGACTAAATCTGAGCACTAAATGATATTGAAGCTTTGTGGTAACAAAAGCTTGAAGCTACCTTATCTTCCTGTGCTGGCTTGTCATAAGTCTGAACTTAGTGAACCACTTTCACGTTCATTTAGAAGAATCAAGTACAGCTTATGTGAATCCACACAAAAATATCATTTTCCTCTTTTCAGTGTCTTTATAAATGCTGTAAATATAAATAATAGTTTGCTTTCTTCAGTATACTCAGTACAAATTGTGTGTGTAATGAAACCGTTTGCCATTATTTTAATTATTTATTGCAATTATGAGATAGTTTAAAGATAAAAAATTCATATGCTTGCTCATATTGTACTCACTTAGATAATAATATGCTTTGTGTGGTTTTAGTTCTGCTGCCTTCAAGTGCTAAGTGATTCTGTTGTTGTAGACGTATTTTCAAATAGATGTTTGTAATGTTGCATGACAGCTCTTAAGGTGGTAAGTAGCAGAATAGATTTATGTGCTTTGGAGACTCTGGATTGCAGAGACTTTGTCTCTAGGTTAAATATTATCTGATGATGTATTGCTCTCACTTAGATCAGAGTATACCTTCTGTGATTGTGCCTAGTTGCCATTACTGTTGTCATAAAAGTATTTTCAAATAGGTGTATTTAATCCTGCACCACAGCTCCTAAAGAGATAAGTAGCAGAACAGATTCATTCACTCTCATGGGTTGTGGATTACACAGATTTAGTCTCTAGCATAACTGTTTAACTCTTCATAAGTTAGGTAATATTCTCCTTAATACACTTCACTGGATTTTTAAAACAGAAATACATTAGACGTGAGAAGTTAAATATTTAATACCTGATCAGGAGAGTTTGTTACTAGAGATACGTGATAGAAATTTTAAAGTAATCGTATTTCTCATTGTACAGTAAGTTTTTCTAAAAGTCATTCACAACTAAAATGAGATACAAGACCTGTGCAAGCTGAATAGGTTAGCATCTTAAAATTATGCAGTACTCAGGATATTGATTTTTATTATTTCGGTGTACTTCTATTTTTTTGAAAAGACTGTGGTCTTCATAAATAAGGATGATGTGAACTTGATCAGGGTGTGCAGGAGATACTCTGCATGACTATCCTGCTTGTATGTCAGTTACTCTGTGTAAATTGGTGGAGACAGAGTGGCTGAGGCATTATGAGATCAGCCCTTTCCTAAGGTGAAATGGGTTTGTCCTGATGTTTCTAGGGAAACCTGATTGATTTTCAAGCTCTAAGTCACTTATGAATTAAATGAACAGCAAATTAAACTGCTCTTCATCAATGTAAGCACAGTAAGCTACACCATTAGACATAAGGTTCAGAAAAGCAGCATAAAGGGTATGAGTGCTCACCAATATTCACATAAGTGTACCCTCTTTGTTAGTAAATACTCCTATAGTAGTTAGTACCCTTAACAGGGAAATGAAAGAGGCGTAGAAGTAATCATAAGTGTTACTGTGAAATGTGGGTTCCATATTTCTATATAATCTACTAAAGGTCCTTGTTTAGGAGCCCTAAGAGTGGCAGTAGTAGAACTTTACAGCAAAACTTGTCATAATTGAGTTAACTTACTGAAACACTTTCCTCTAAAACGTCAAAGCAGCTTCTAATTCCATTTTAATAATCCTGGCTATTGACAGCTTCCCATTCATCAGCAGGAAAACCATGGCCACCTAGGGAGATCTTTACAACTATTTTTGACAAGGACTTGAGATGACTGGAGATGTGGTGGAAGTTATGTGTGATTGCACTGAAATTAGCAGACACTGAAGATGTTTTGGCATCTAAGCTATGGTCTGCTGGCAGTTTCAGCATTTCCACAGCAATGTCCCCATTCACAGTGATGTTCATGAGTGGAAATGGGAGAGTATTCATTTCAGAGGGTTCCTAATGAGTAGAAACTCATACTAAAATTAGCTTTTAATAAATATGGGCTTTTCTGCCTTTTTTTTTTAAGATCAGCTTTGATGTCAAAGAGACCTGTGCACGGCATTATGAAATATGAATGCAGTCATGGACCAATATATGAAATTACTAGCAAGACCCGACAGTGTCCAAAAGAAAAAGAGATGATTCAGACATTCCTTAGAAGTAAAGGATTCAGTTAATTCCTCATACATACCAAGACAAATTGAATTAAAACAGCTGTTGAAACAGCTACTTATAGGCAGGTGAGCGAGCAGTAGTTAGAAATCTTGAGCACAGTTTTCCTTGATTCTGTATATCTGCGCAAGCAGCACTAGCTGATTATTTGTAGACGACAGTGAATTGGTAGTTGATCTGCAGCTGTGAACATGTGAGCCCCTGACCTGGTTGTGCATCCTGCATGACTGGTCTGCAGGTCGCTACTGGGCAGAATGAAGAGTGGGAAAACTCCCCGTCAGCTTTTTTTTTCATACTAGAACCCTCAGTTCCTGGCTTTGAGAAACCAGAAACAGGCAGGTAAGAAAAGAAAGTTGTTAGCCGAGGGAACTTGCAACAGGTACTCTGAGCCCTTTGTTGCCTTCATTAAGCAGTCTAATGGCTGTGACTGAGCTTCTGAAGTCTGGTCCCTTGCTAAAATGTCTTCTAGTGTTTCCAGTGTTCTCTGCTGAAGAGCATCTCTTCTCAAGATTAATTGTCACTCCTGGTGATAATGTCCTTATCTAGTGCTTTACACACACAAAGACCGAAGGAGGGAAGTACTGTAACTCCAGAAGTAGATGGATGAATAGCACTGCAATGAGAGTTATCCCTACAGTCTATTTTGTAAGCCTACTATGTTTATAATTAACCTTCTAGTAAAAAAAAAAAACAAACCCAAAAATATTAGACCCGGGTAAGATTAGAGAACGCTTAACTTTGCTCTTTCTGGCCTCTTTATTTCCCCCAAGCAGGGATTGTTGATATCTACTTCCCCTGCTTTTCAAAGTATCTGTTTTGTTCGTTTACTTTGCAAAAGTGTCTGCTAAGCTCCTGCTGTCAAAGAGCAACCATAAGCAATGGAAAATTAGATCAATCACACATTGTTTCCCCATCACTACAAATATCTTTATTTCCAGATATCCTCATGGAAGGACGGAATTGCCTTTCAAAGTAAATCTATAAATACCCTCTACTTATATTTATTGTCTCTCTTTTTTTGTTTTTTCATAAATTTGGGTTATATAAATCAAAACACACACAATTTCTACCAAGTCCTGAGGCTGTTAATTACTTTTAAGTATTTAAGACTTAAATAGCAAAATAAAAATAATTTTAAAATCTTTATCCTTTTTATTATCCAAACAAAATAAAACTTAATATTATGGATAGTTTAAGCAAGATGTTTAGAGCCAATTAGTTTCATGGTGTGCTGAGTAGAAACGTGAACAATCTCTAAAAACACTTACAAGAGCAATTTCTAAGAACACGATGAACTTATTAGGCACTAAAAAACCATCCACGTAGTGAAATGAGGTGTGTAGCCATTGTGTTTATAAATATATTAGAGCTAATACTTTCTGCACTTTTTTCTCAGAGTTCAAAATGTTTTACAACAATAAATAGAACTGTCGCCTGGCGTCTGCAAATATTTCAGGAGACTGAAGCCAGCAGGTAGTAAACTTCATCAGTTGGTATCTGAAGATAAAACGTTTTAATATAGTCTAAAGTCCGGTATGGCGCAGGGCAACTGTTCATCCACTGGTTTTTTTAATGAACCCCAGTTTGTATTTTGACTAAACCATTACATGTGTTTGATGAAAGGAGCAACCAAGTGAACACCAGGGATCCTTTTGTTTGGGATCTAACCGTGATGGGCTGTGACATTCTCAAAGCGTGACAGTGGCTTTATGAAGTTTGCTGGGGTGAACCTAAAACCTTGCCATCTTTTGAGGATGACAGTGGAAGAAGGAGGAATTGTTTCACAATTTCTTCCTTTTTGCTACTGTTAAAAAAGTCAGGTTTGGGTTCCCCCCTTATTTTCACCTAGTGACTCACTTGTCTCACCTCCCTTCTAAGCAGGCAGTGTATATTTTCTGTACATTAGCTCTACGTCAGTCATTGGAGATACATCTCAGAAATGAGGAGAATCTATGAACTTGCAATATGATGTCTGTGATGCTATCCTTGAGAACATGCTTCCTTTTGTTCCTGATAGATTTTAGAAATAACCAACCCAAATGTGAACTAGAAAACTTTATTCAATAACAGATTTTCTCCTTTGGCTTTAGTTTTCTGTCTAAGTTTGCTGTACATTATAACTCTTGCAGTTTGTTTCTCTTCTTTGCACGTGTTCGCTGTTACTCTCTCGTTCCTAACTGAAGTAGCTGGTATAATATGGAAAGAAAATGGGCTTTTAACCAAAGCTTCTGTCTTCATTGTAGTCTTGCGACATTTTGGCTTTCTAATACATCTTCCTATAGAATTCCTAATTTTTATTGTGTTTTCTCATCTAATTTTCCCATTTATCATCTTCACTCAAAAGATTCTGCAGCTTCTGAAAATCGATATTTTTGATACACAAAGTAGAAATAGATTTAGAGATATTAAATAAACACACTTTGAGTATAGACTGTGTTCCTTTTGTTCACATGGCTGGACTCTCCCTAACATCACAGATGACCTATACTTTATAGTCTCCAGTTGTCTAGAATCTCTGTGAAAACCTTGCTAGGTTTTGGTATGTGCTTGCATTGTTGTGTTGATGAGCTCTGCATTACGATTGACTGAGTGTGCTGATTCGTAAAATCATAGACGTACAGAAATGTAGGGTCATAGAATGCTTTGGTTTGGAAGGGACCTCCAAAAGCTCATCTAGTCCAACCCTCCTGCAGTGAGCAGGGGTCTAATCACCTAGATCAAGTTTCTCAGAGCTCCATTCAACCTGACCATTAGTTTTTTCCAGAGACTGGGCTTCTACTGCTTTTCTGGGCAGCTTGTTTCACCACCCTCATTGTAAAAAATGTCTTTCTTAATCTAATGTAAATCTCCCCTCTTTTAGTTTAAAACCATTACCCTTTGTCCTGTTGCAACAGGCCTTACTAAAAATCTGTCACCACATTTCTTTTAGATCCACTGTAAATACTGAAGGCCACAATAAGGTCTCCCTGAAGTCTTCTCTTGTCCAGGCTGAACAGTGGCATCTCTCTCACTATGTCCTCACAGCAGAGGTGTTCCATCTTTCTGATCATTTTAGTGGCCCTCCTCTGGACCCACACAAAAAACCATATCCATATCTTTCTTCTGCTGTGGACTCCAGAGCTGGACACAGTAGTCCAGGTGAGGTCCCACCAGAGTGGATTAGACCAGCAGAATCACTCACTGATGACTCACTGCTGGCCACACCACTCTTGATGCAGCCCAGGATATGGTTGGTTTTGTGGTCTACAAGCACGTATTGTTGGTTCATGTCCAGCCTATCACCACAATTCCTTCTTCCTGCAATCAGTCATCTGCCAGCCAGTATCAATATTGAGGATTGCCCTGACCCAGGCACAAGACCTTGCACTTGGCCTTGTTGAACCTCATGAGGTTCGCTTCTCCAGCTTGTCTGTGGCTCCCTGGATGACATCCCATCCCTCAGATATGTCAACTGCACCACTCAGTGCCAAGTGCAAACTTGCTGAGGGTGCATTCCCACTGTCTATGATACTAATAAAGATACTAAACAGTACTGATCCCAGTACAGACCACTGAGGGATACCACTTGTCACTGATCTCCATCTGGTCATCTAGCCATTTATCACTACCTTCTGGATGCAAACATCCAATCATTTCCATATCCACTGAAAAGTCCACCTGTCGAATCATATCTGACTGATTTAGAAAGGAGGATGTTTTGGGGGACCATGTGAAAGGCCTTATGAAACTCCCTACAGATGACATCCTTAGCTCTTCCCCTATCTACCTAAGTGGTCGGTCAATCATAGAAGGCTACTAGGTTGGTTAGGCAGGACCTGCCTTTGGTGAGGCCAAGCTGGTTGTGTGGAACCACCTCCCTGTCCTCCATGTGCCTTGGCAGAGCTTCTAGGAGGATCACTTTCATTGTCTACTCAGGCATAGACAGGAGGCTGACAGGTCAGGGGTTCCCAGAGTCATCCTTTATACCATTTTAGAAAATGGGTGCAGTGTTTACCTTTTTCTGGTCACCAGGGACTTCACCTGACTGACATGACTTTTCAAGTAGCATGGAGAATCAGTTTGTGACTCTGGGATGTGTCTCATCTGGTCTTATAGACTTATGCATGTTCAGATTCAGTAGGTGGTCGTGAACTTTTACAGTAGTCTCACCCCGGAGCCCATATTGTGGTCCCTCAACTCAAGAAGTGTGAGGAGAGACTCTGTCTTTGAAGATTGAGACAAAAACATTGCTGGGTACCTCAGCCTTCTCTTCATCTGTTGTTACCAGCTTGCCAGTATTGCTCATCAGAGGGCTCACTTGCCTTAACCTTCCCCTTGGATCGCCCTATCCGCAGCAGCCCTTTTTATAATTCATTGCAGTCCTTGCCATGTTCAGCTCCAGTCGTGCCTTGGCCTTCCTGACCCCATCCCTACACAAGGCAGTGTCCCTGTACTTTCCCCAGGATACATGTCTCTGCCTCCGCTGCCTGTGCAGATCCTTCATGCCTTTTAGTTTGGCGGCGGGTCTGACTAAGCCGTGATGGTCATTTCCCTTGCTGATTTCTTAGGCCCGGGGATCTACAGCTCTTGTGCTCTCCTGAAGCCACCCCTACAGCCCTGCGTTTGTTGTTTTGGCTAATCGCTGACTATGTGCTGTCTTCTACATATCCCAGTAAGATCTCATGATCTGATTTGGATAGACCCATATCAATCAACATCACGATGATCACATTAAAAATGTCTTATTACCAGTTATTTGATCTTTTAATGCTCTCACTCAGGCAGAAGGAAGGATTGGTTGAAATCTCCTGTTTTTTCCCATTGCCAGATCCGGTCAGTTAAATTTTCTAATTGTTTCATAGCTTGATGTTCATATGTCCAAGGTGAAAACATAAACAGCATCACTGAAAATGTGCTCAGCAGTCTTACTGTCAATATGATGGTTTGTATTTTCACACTGCTCTGTGGCCTTGCCCCCTCCTGAATTATCTGCCCAAATTTATTCATATGAAATTATTTAATATCTTCTTAAATTTATAAACAAGATCTCTTGGTTTAGGTGTTTTTTTCCCCCTATGAGAGTTCTTGCTTTAATGATCTGTCTGACCTATTTCTCTGGAACCTATTGATGAATTGTTCACCACTTGGTAGAAGATTCAGAAAATCCAGCCCAGCTACACCGAAAGCTGCCTGAACCTAATGAGGCAGATGATTTAATCTGATACAACATCTCTGGTTTTTCTTGCTGCAGTCACTCTCCCCAGTGGTATGTCTAGAGGTAATTTCTGACCGTGGTTGTCCAGCCTTTATTTCTAACAGCCTGTGCTGTCATTTTCTGACCACACTACAGCAGCATTAATACATAAGCTTCTTCAGGCACATTTTGTTTTCTGGATCAATAGTCCAAAAATTATTCGTCTTCAAGCAGACAGATACAGCTTGCATCATCCAAAGCAGGCTGCAGCAGCTGTCTTCCTACTGTAATGTAAGGTAATGAAGAAAAAGATATTAAATGAGTGGAATACTCATTTATTAATCAGAAATTTATTTTAAAGCACTTATGTAAGAGCAAATGCTGTTTACTTTTCATCTAGAAGAAGTATAAGTTTAACATTTATTCTAATGAAGAAAACCCCAGCAAAATAAACCTGTATGGATGAGGCAGAAAACAGAAAGGGTTTTTAGAGAAGTGGACATTAAGGGGGATATCTTCACTGGATGTATGTGTTCTGGTAATGTATATCAGTAACCTAATGTTGTAGCTAAATCAGAATAGACACGAGTTAGTACTCCAGGGCCTAACTCTACCTCAGGAAGGTTTGATAGCAAGGTGTCAATACAGACTTGGTTTATCTTCTTTTTGCTTATGTTTCAATAAATAAATCACATTTTATTTTGTCTTCTGTGACAGACTTCAGTTCCAAATTTTGTTTTGTAAAAATCACTTTACTTAAATGACTTTCTTGAAGCAAGATTGAGTTACATGAACTCTTTCTGACAACGGTGCTTTTGATATAACTATTGCCATTTTCCATCAGGCTGACAACATTTTCACAGAATCAATGTTAGGGATTGGAAGGGACCTCAAAAGATCATCTAGTCCAATCTCCCTACCACAGGAGGATCACTTAGTTACAGTCACACAGGAACATACACAGGTGAGTTTTAAATGCCCCCAGAGAAGGAGACTCCACAACCCATCCTGGGCATCCCATTCCAGTGCTCTGTCACCCTCACCGTGAAGAAGTTCCTTCTGATATTGATGTGGAACCTACTGTGTTCCAGCTCAAACCCATTGCCTCTTGTCCTATCATTAGAAGATATTGACAAGAGCCTGGCTCCATCCTTGTGACACCCACCCTTCACATATTTATAAACATTAATGAGGTCACCCCTCAGTCACCTTTTCTCCAAGCTAAAGAAACCCAGCTCCCTCAGCCTTTCCTCATAAGGGAGATACTCTGCTCCATCATCTTTGTGGCTCTGTGCTGGACTCTCTCAAGCAGTTCTGATGGCTTCCTGTTGCAAAGACAATTGTACCATTACTTGCAATCTTGTGTTGAAATCAGTGATAGGATCAACCAAACAAAGAGATACGAGTTGCTATGCATGAGTGTGATGGACTTGACGATGTTAGGATTATGGTTGGACTGAATGATCCTGAAGGTGTTTTCTGAGGTAAATCTGTAATTCTGTTCTATGATGAGATGAAAGAGAAAGGGTTCTAGAGAAGCTGTAATGGCTCACACCTCAAACTGCAAGATATATTCCTTCCAGGGTGAAGAAAAAGCTGAGTTATGTGCAGTACATAAGGAGTGTCACGCCTCACAGTTGCATGAACGTTTGCTGGGACACTTACAGAAAGAGCTGCATTTTGGATATGCTGCATATTCCATCCTCACTGTCTCTCTGGCTTAGCACAGGTGAATAATTTATGAGAGATCTCTTCTTGTAGAACGTCGTCTTGTAGCGGAGTCTTCATGAACGGCGTTTTTCTGCCTGAACTGAATACTTCACCTCACAGGTTAACATTCTGCCTAGATTACAGCATTGTTCAAAACCTGCCTTTACCAAGGTTAGCAGTCTGAATCCACTGATGCATTGTGAGGACACGTATTAAACCTTTCTTATTACCTAGCTTACAAATATTTCAAAGCTAATATGATACCTTTCAGGATTAATAGCTACTGTTGTCTCTACTTGGAAGACCTTGTACCCTGTTCTGTGTTACAGATAAATTATTACTTCAGTATGCACGTGTATCTACCGAATCCATGAGGAGCAACGAGGAGTGTTGGAGCAATTTTATCCAAACCTTTTTTTAACACCTGGCGGATAAGGTGATGAAGCATGTCACCTCCGCGAGGCCCGGAAATGAACTATTCTTTCTCTCACACCCTGCTTTCCGAAGGACCTTGCAGTCCTCTTACGGCTCATGTGTTATTGTCAGACACATTTTCTGCGAAAATGCCTGGTCAGGGATTTCAGATGCAGCAAACAAGATACCTGCAAGTCGGTCTGGTTTTTTGGTAGCAGAAGCTAATGCTCAGCCACTAATTTTTTTAGCCTATGCGTCTACCAAGTGATGGAGTGGCTGGAGGTCACCAGGAAAGACAATTCCTCCTGGCAGCAAAATATTATTTACATGCAGCCACCTTCTGCATGAATCTGAGGGGCTTTTCAGAATAACAGGAGAAAAAACAGCCTTCTCTGGTGGTGGCAGCCCATGCTTATCTGTTGTGCCTAAAAAGCAGGCAGGAATATATCTTGTGGTGTATATATAGTAATTCAGATAGTTCTGAAAAGCCCAAAGTAATACAAATGATCCAAAATGCTCATGTGCCCTTGGGGGATGAAACCATTTGGAAAGAAATCTATCATCTGAGCAAACTCTTGACTGTTTTTTCCTTAGGAAAAAATTCTTTTCACACTGAGTCAAATTTTATTTCGCCTTAGGATGTGCATACTAGATATTGTGAATACATTAATATGCCATCTGAGTTACCTCCTTTCAAGCATGAGATTTAAATTTTTATTTGCATGCCAGCAGAAGTGCCTTTACTCTCAAAGAAATGTTTGCCACTGAAGACACAGTAAGATCCCAAGGATTTGAGGTGTATTGGATATCTGCCCTGCTTAATTTCTAGATTGCAAATACTGATAAAAGGAATTTTGTATAGTTTGAGTTTTCTAAATTTTTAATGTATTTGAAAAATATTCCTTTATAGAATCTTTATTCCTTTATTATGAGATGAACAGGCTCTTCTCAGTGTCAATCTTTTGATAGGGCAAGGGTCAATGGCTGTAAGCTGGAACACAGGAGGTTCCATATAAATATGAGAAGAAACTCCTTCACGGTGAGGGTGACAGCACTGAAAGGGGCTGCCCAGGGGAGTTGTGGAGTCTCCTTCACTGGAGATGTTCAAGACCCGCCTGGATGTGTTCCTGTGCGACTTGGTCTAGGTGATCCTGCTGTGGCAGGTGGATTGGACTAGATGATCTTTTGAGGTACCTTCCAATCCGTAGTGATTCTATGATTCTGTGATTATGTATATGCCCAGTCTCCCACAGCATCCTCGCAGCCAAACTGAGGCAGGGTGGTCTAGGTGATCGGGTAGTGAGGTGGATCATGAACTGCCTGCAGGATAGAAGCCAGAGAGTTGTGGTCAATGGGACAGAGTCTAGTGTGGCTTGCTTTAGGTGATCCTGCTGTGTCAGGGGGATTGGATTAGATGGTCTTTCGAGGTCACTTCCAATCTCTAATGATTCTATGATTCTATGATATTAGACAATATTCATTTGGACTGCCTTAATTATCTTTAAATTTCAGACTTCCAAGTCTCTTACATCAGCGTGGATATTTAAATGGCATGCTTGGAAACTGTTCGGGATTTGAAGACAAGTTAGAGCTCTTTGTCTGTAACTCATTACAAAGCTCAGAGGTCACGTTCTGGCCAGTTTTAAGACTGGATACATTAGATTTAAGATGTTACTCAGTAATTGTAACATCAGTAATTGTTTTTAGAAATAAAGAGGTATTACGAAAGCTGCATATGGCACTGAAATTGTTTGGCACGTTGGTAACTGAGAGATAATGACATGTAGTTCATTTGCTCACAATAAAAACTGCTTTATTAGTTCAGCCGTAACAAAAATAGCAAGAATAAGTATGTAATGAAGACAGGAAGGCATAAGCATAGATACTGACCCATTCAAGAGAATGGTCCTGAGTCACCTTTGAATTATTATTGCAAAATAACGTAACCAAATGCATGGGTATTTGGATCTAGTTGAAGCTGATTATGGTCTTGACCTCAGTTGCCTTCTTGGAAGTGATCTGTAATCAGCGAGTAACTCGAGACCTTGAGCATTGCCCGTGTCAGGCAGATACAAGGTAAAAAAGACATCCCAGCTAATACATCAGTCTCCTTGTCAGTATAAGGTCTTCTCTCAAGTAATCGCTGAAGGGAATGATTACTTCTCTCAACGAGTTAATCACATGTTGAGCCTTACCTGGCGTGGACTCTCAGATTTCAACAACAGACATAGCTGTGAGTGCCGTAGCCATGTGAATGCCATTCCCAGTGAGTGGCAAAATTCAGCAGGTGGAGCATCAGGCTGCTTTGCAACTGTGTTTTGTAGTGCCATCATCTTAAGGGAAGATTGCTCTTACTGAATCCTTGTGCTCATGGAAGAAAATCTTTTTTTATAGACTCACAGAATGCTTTGGGATAGAGAAGACCTTCGACATCATCTAGTTCCAACCGCCTCCTCAATAGATGGGTTGCCCAGAGTCCTCCATCCTAGAGGTTGCCCAGAGCTATCCAACCTGGCCTGGAACACATCCAGGGAGGCGGATCCACCATGTCCCTGAGAAACCTGTTCCCGTGCATCAGGGCCCTCATAGCACAGAATTTGTTCCTAAAATCCAATCTGAATCTCCCCTCTTTTAGGTTGAACCCATTCCTCGTTGTCCTATCTCTATAGAGTCCCTCATAAAAAGTCCCTTTCCAGCTATTCTGCCGGCACACTTCTGGTACAAGAAGGCTGCTCTAAAGGTCTCCTCCTGTCCAGCAAACAAACCCACTAGTTTGATATTTTTTTTTTCTATTACAGATTAATTTATTTGGGATATAGGAAACAGACAGGATGCTCTCACCTTTTAGCACCTGGCCTTTGTGCCAATGTATAGTACGATGGGAATACTGTCAGACTCTAAGAAGAACATGTGAGCCCTTGCATGTGTGTGATGATTATTTATTTTTCTTCTCCAACCCTTATCGCATCTCTCTCCAAGACTGATTGCACAAGCGAATATTTATTATGCCAGTCCAAGGAACCAGATCTCCTCTTCCTTTGTAAGGAAGGACATTTACAGCAGATACTTACAGGTGCCAAACAAGATCCAACTTGGGCCTAAAGACAATCAATGTTTTTATTTTGAAATTCAAGTCTGAGATGATGGTACTGACAGTTACCAGCCCATTGCTTGAGAAATCAGTAATTTTAGTACATGAACTTCTTTTCTCACATGCTGTCTGTGGCTGGCAATTCTGCTTCAGGAAGTGGGAATATATACTGAAAATATGATTAAATGCTACCAAAAATTAAGCAGGAACTACTTTTGACTGGAGTTATTGGTTTGACTCCCAGCTACCACATTCTAATTAAAATCTCAACACTCACTGTTATTTGTATGAAGCTCACCAAGGTTTTATGGACTTTATAGTAAGTTTTTATTTTTTTGTAATAAAAGCTTGTGAGGACTCCACTGTGTGCAGCACTACTTTATTTCCAGTGTACAGAGGTAGTTGCTGTATGTTTGCAAGCAAAAATAGATTTCTTTTCCTGGTATGCCTTGCAAGTGATGTATAATGCATAATAAAGGGCTTGCTTTCAAAGGAATCTCCTCCACATTAGAGCCTAACATGTAATTATCCATTACAGAAATTGAAATGCGATTGCTGGACTGCATATTGCAGTCCTCCTCTGTTACCCAACAATTACATTTGGTTTTTAATTGCTAATTTTCTTCTGTCTTCTGTTGGAACAATCATTATTAGTCCTTGTTCTCATTATCCTGCTTTGGGTTGTTTTTTTTTACCTTAAAGCAAATCTTTTTCAGCAACTTTGTGTAACTAACTGATAATTAGATTTTTTGTCGTAGATACAGATTTGTGAAGATTCAGCCAACTCATACAGCAAAACAGGTTGTAATCTGTTTCTTTTTCATGATCACTATAACTCTGAAAAGACATCTCTGGCTTTCTAGTGAGCTTCTTCAGTAATCTGTGTCATGCAGTTCAAATCCTTCCAAAAGTCATCTGCCAAGGGCAGTGCAGTTCTGGTTCTAATTCATTAGCATCTTCAGATAAAAGGTGTATTTTGGCCTTATTGGTCGTCAGTAAAACATGCAAGGCATTTTGTCTTCTTCCTTAACTGTTTCCATTATAGGTTGCAGGAAAGCCCCCATGTACTTAGTAGCACTATCTTGAATTTTCTGTGACTAAAAAAACCTTTGTCAAAACAGAAGAAAGCTAGAGACTGTATAAAATCATGTCACAGTATCACAGTGTTATCAAGGTCAGAAGAGACCTCATAGATCATCAA
>VXBP01001605.1:0-88462 GCA_013400115.1 Rhinopomastus cyanomelas
TTATTTTATTTCCACGACTCTACAACTATGCTTCAAGTGAGCATCCACCTCCAGGCTCTGCCGATGTAGATCAATCATCTAAATATCCAAAGCTACTTTTCAGCAGTTATGAAGTCCTTCATGAAATATATTCATTCTTCTTTACTTATTCTTTTCCTTTGCCTGCTCATTTTCTTTGCAATTAAGAAATCAGAGTTAAAAGTTTCACACTGCTACTCACCAGCAAGAGGTTTGAGTCATCCTACAGTGATGACACTGTGAGTTTTAACGCAATGTCTTTTAGCATCTCATCTATTTACTAACCACTTGTATTGGACTGGATGATCTTTCGAGGTCCCTTCCAACCCCTAACGCTCTGTGATTCTGTGATTTACTCTGGCACAGAACATTTCAGTGACTGCCTGCATTTCCTGTTTCGTTAACAAGCTGTGAGAGCAATCCTACAATGAAAAGCAAGCAGCTTCCTTGGTGCTTTCCTAACAAACAACTGGTGGCATCCTGGGCTCCAGGCCAGCTCACTTTGGTGAAGCTTCAGACAGGTCATGTCCATCCTTTGTCATGCTCAGGAGAGAAAAGGTTTCCATAGTAATAGATGCCAAGGCTCATCACTGACCCACTGACATATCACAGAATCACAGAATCATAGAATATTAGGGATTAGAAGGGACCTCAAAAGATCATCTAGTCCAATCCCACTGCCACAGCAGGATCACCTAGACCAAGTCACACAGGAACACATCCAGGCAGGTTTTAAACATCTCCAGAGAAGGAGACTCCACAACCCTCCTGGGCAGCCTGTTCCAGTGCCCATGGTGATGAAACAACTAGGATTTCCCTGCAGCTCCAACCAACATTTAGATTAATAAAATCATAGAATCACAGAATCATTAAGGTTGGAAGAGACCTCCAAGATCATCCAGTCCAGCCATCAACCCAACCCCACCCTGCCCACTAAACCCTGTTCCCCAGGGCCACATCTACATGTTTTTTGAACACCTCAGGGATGGTGACTCCACTCCCTCCCTGGGCAGCCTGTTCCAACCCCTAACCACTCCATCAGGGAAGAAATTTTTCCTGATGTCCAATCTAAACCTCCCCTGGCACAGCTTGAGGTTATCCTCTCAGGAGTGACTCGGGAGAAGTTCTGCTTTTCACATTGCAAGGCTGGTAAGACCTTGCTCTTAAAGCCCCACATCCTGGAGCAATGAGGCTGCCACCTTCCTCAAAGTTGCTTTTGACTGCTTTTTTATTAATTTAAATATGCAGAAGAGCCCTTGGAAATACAGCACTAAGGCACCCTACAAACCAGGAAACTTGGAGAGAACATGATTTATTTTAAAGTAAGGACCCTGCTCCGTGTAAACCAGTCTCCTGACTTCTGAAGGCTTAGCGTTGGCAATACTGCAGCCGTGCTATGCTGGAATAACAGACATGCCCCATTTCCACCACGGAAAGAAACCCTCCCTGGCTGCAAAGGAAGAAGTAAGATTTGCCACAAAATTGCACAGCAACTCAAGTGTTTCAGACTTTCTCTAAACCGCTCAAACCCAGGCTCTTTCTGCCTGATATTTCCAGTGTGGTCACACTGCAAGAGGATAATTTCAATCTGTAATTTAAGGTGGTCAGGTAAGTCTGTTCTAATGCACTTCATACAGTGAAGGTTTAGAAAGAAAAACCAAAGGTCATTTAGAGGTTTTGATGGAACTTGTGTTGAAACAGATTTTTCAGAAAGCTGCCTTAGTGTGTGTTGGTGATGTAAGGACATCACAATCACAGAACATTAGGGGTAGGAATGGATCTTTGAAAGATCATCTAGTCCAACCCCTATCCTGCCACAGCAGCATCACCCAGACCAAGTTGCACAGGAACATATTCTGGTGGGTTTTAAACGTCTCCACAGAAGGAGACTCCTCAACCCCCCATGGGCAGTGTGTTCCAGGGCTCCATCACCCTCACTGGGAAGAAGTTCCTTCTGATATTTATATGGAACCTCCGCTGTTCCAGCTCACACCCATTGCCCCTTGTCCTATCATTAGCTGACACTAGCAGAGCCTGGCTCCATCCTCCTGACATCCACTCTTCGCATACTTCTAAACATCAATGAGGTCACCTCTCAGTCTCCTTTTCTCCAAGCTAAGGAGACCCAACTCCCTCAGCCTTTCCTCATCAGGGAGGTCTTCTACTCCCTTCATCATCTTTGTTGGCTCTGTGCTGGACTCTCTCCAGCTGTTCTGTGTCCTTCTGGAACTGAGGGGCTGGACATCTCCTCAGCTGGTGAAAAACACAGAATCACAGAACATTAGGGTTTGGAAGGGACCTCAAACAAGTTTGTAGGGCCATGCACGGCAGGGCTTTGACAAGCTACAATAATCTTATGCAAATTGTCCCTGATCACAGAATTATGGAATCATTAGGGATTGGAAGTGACCTCTAAACATCATCCAGTCCAATCCCCCTGCGACAGCAGGATCACCTAGATCAAGTCACACAGGAACACATCCAGGTGGGTCTTAAAGCTCTCCAGTGAAGGAGACCCCACAATTCTGATTTCAGAAGTCTTTAGTAAATCACTGCTTTGCTAGAAGTTCAGAAGATATGTGAGTACCAGAGGAAAGCAAAAAAAAAGCTATGATAAAAAGGGGAGAGAGCATGTCTTGCCCTTAAGAACCCTTGGCGTGTCACAGAGCACAGTTTGATTAAGTGAAGTTGTAATACAAAGACAAGGATTAATCACAGAAAAGAGCAACATAATTAATTGCAAAAGCTAAGGGAGAATTTCAAGGAAGAATGTATCCTTTCATTTCGCTTACAAAAATACAATTAGTAATTATTACTGATTTCCTGGAGAAAGTCCAGAGCAGAATTAAAAATATCTCGAGTCACAGAGAAGTTCATTGGTCTGTGGGGACAGCCGCGCCGGGCTGCGGGAAACTGCTATTTGTTCAGCAAACTTCTTGCTTTTAAAAAAGCTCTCTGCTGAGTTACACATCAGGACACTCGCGACCGGGTCCGTGCCAGGACTGGGGGAGCTTTTATTTTTAAGTTAATCCACGATTTATTTTAAATATAAAGAAAATGGTGTTTCTGCCTGAAAATTCTGCTGTTACGAGTGATGTTTAAATATCATTCCAATCCAGACAAAACTTTACGAGCAGTCAGAAACACCTCATCCATTCAAAACATAAACACTTTATAAAGGCATCATGAGCAGATCAGTTTGACCTGAATTAGTTTAGCTCGCATGGGGCAAGTCGATGCATTTCAGAGGAACTATAATGTTCTTTAAAATTTTATCTGCCCGGGATCATCTGATCGGCCTTTGCGCTTCTTGCAGGCCACGTACAACATAAACTTTGCTCAGCCACAGGCATCTCAGCAGAACTTGTCACTGATGGTACCCACGCACACTGGGTTTTGGCTTTTCCTCTCCTCCTGGGACAGCAGCCGCTCTCACACGGGACCGCTGCCTCCTCTGCAGGGGTGTGGGAGGATGCCATAAACACATCAGCACACACCCAAACCACTCTTTTTTTTAAAAAAAAAACCCCACTCTTAAAAAAACCCCCCTGATCATCCAACAACACCCTTTAAAAAAGCCCCGAACCAACAAAAGCAGTCGACCCCATATCTCTGGATCCACCACACCCTTTTCTGCTTCTGGGTGCAGTGGAAAGTTTCCAGTCAACTGCGGTGGAAATTGAATCCAGATGGGTTTGGAATGAGTCCAGAGAAGGAGACTCCACAATCTCTCAGGGCAGCCTGTTCCAGGATTCTGTCACCCTCACAGTGAAAAAATGTTTCCTGACATTGAGACGGAACCTCCTGTGCTCTAGCTTGTACTTGTTGCCCCTTTTAGCTCCACTAAGGAGAATCTGAACCCTCCAGACCAGGAGGTTGGACATCAATATGAGAAGGAACTTCTTCACAGTGAGGGTGACAGAGCACTGGAAGGGGCTTCCCAGGGGTGTTATGGAGTCTCTTTCTCTGGAGATGTTCAAAACCCGCCTGGAAGTGTTCCTGTGCAACTACGTGATCCTGCTGTGGCAGGGGGATTGGACTGGATGATCTTTTGAGGTCCTTTCCAATCCCTAATTTTCTGTGATTCTGTGAAGGACAGACTCAAACAGAACTTGCACTTCAAATAGAACCAGTTGTCTAACCAAGAAGGAAGATTTCAAAGACCCATCTTATGTCCTTCCTCAGTTCCATGCGGAAAAAGCTCCCACCTGAGATGGAATTCACATTCTAAGACATTGAGCTGTTACTCTTGAATCAACAGAGTCACACTGGGATTAAAAATAAGCCTCAACTCCATCCCTGGCTTCCATTTGTGCCATTTCCTTTTTCATTCCTGGATTCACGGCAACATCAGTCCAATCTCTGACCGAACGTACTGCCTGAGATGACTCATTTCTGTGCCTGTGCAACTGAAGAAGGAGACATCCAGTCCACACAGTCTTACTCACTCCAGCAACTCAGTGTCTCCCTTGTGCTGAGGTGCTGCTGATGAGCTACACCAGCAGAGCACTATCAGTGGAGAGGACTCACGTGCCAGGAGGGCGTTGAGAGACACTGCCCATCCCTAGAGATGTCCACATCTATTTCTAAAATCACATGAACCTGTGTTAGTGGCCAAAGGTAGGACTTGGGTTTCTGAGGTGAGGAACAGCTGCCTTTTCTCGCTGAGATCAGTAACAGCTGAAATAATCCAACCACCTTTTTCTTTTATGAGCCCCGCAGAGCTCGTAAAATGGTATTAGCTATTATCATAGCTAATACTGCTTGATGTGGAAATATAAACTTGGGGAAACAACTACTAAAACATTTGTGTTAATGTAACTCCTGACATTTGTATTTATTAATTTGCTTCTGAGCAGCCTTCCCTACTGAACAAAGAGATTGATTACTGTGAATGTGGAAAATACCACGTTGTCACCAATATATTTTATTTGATTACAAAAGCAATGGGTGAAAAAAGAGGTTTTTAATATAATTCAGTATGCAAGGTTTTTTTGCAAAGCTAACACACACTTGACAAGAAACAGATATGTTGAAAGACATCAATAAATGTACTGATTAAGAGTTTGAGACACTTACTTAAAAAATCTGGAGCAAAGGATGACTATTCTAATTACCTGAGACATGTGAAGTCAATTGTCCTTAATACCTTAAGAATGACAGATTACAAATGAATAGATATTAGGGCTTTCTGCTCTGTTGCTTGCTGAAGAATCTGTTGAAGGACAAGTACTTGGATATGTCACCTTGTGTCTGGGGAGGGGGAGAGTGAAGAAGAATGAAAGGATGATGATGGGAAAAGTGAGATTATCTCGGTGTCGCATTCTTTCCTAAATCCAAAGCCGGTCCTGATTCTCCGGGAGAAAACAGTGCTTTGTGGGTTTCAATTAGAAATACTTAAAGGTATATGCAGCTAAGCTCCGAGCTTTAGGCTCTCTTCACAGCTCTGAGTAGTGCTAGGTGCTGCACAGACCACGTTGCCCACACTAAAAAGAAGGAATTCATTCTCCTTCCCGCTGGAAAAACAGAGCCCTCCGACCAAGTTGTTTTGGCCAGTTTCAAAAGGCTCAAACCAGCATCTAAATTTCTAACGATTCTCACACAAACCCTCAGTTAAATAGACTGGTCTTTGTTCCCAGCAGGCTGTGAACAGAAAAGGCACACCTGGGATCCTGCCCTGCTCTTCCACAGGTCAGAAAGGGTACGGACTGAGGGTAGTGAGCGCGGCGTTTCCTTTAGGAGGTGATTTTTACATCGAAACAGGCTGCGAAAGCTACAGTGTGAGGCCAGAGTCACCTAGTTCACATGTCCTGCATAAAATAACCTATCACTTGCTGCTTCCAGCACATAAGCCTGCTAGAGACCCACTGCCACTGCATTTGGACACAGTCAAACGAGGCAAAGAAAACCAACACAAACACATCAAGGGCTGTGGTCCATGAGGTCTTCCCAGGACAGTCGCCAAAACCAACCTGTGTTGGGCTATATGGTGAGATCTTCCACTGGCAGAGAGTCCCTGGGGCTTGTGTGGACCCAAACAACGAACCCCAGACTTCAGTACTTTGTGCAAGAGAGCAGCACTGTATTTTCTCCCAGTGACTGGTGCTCAGTCCCAACACCTTCCTGCATCTCTTCCCCAAACCCCAGTGGCAGCAGTGACCTCGCCACGGAGGTATTTACGACATGCTCATCACCCAGCATCTGAACACCTGGAAGAGAAAAGGCTCTGCATTCTATGACCAACCCTTGGAATTGTGCTGCTCCAGTAATTACTTTTAATTCTCATTTATTATCAATGACACGGCTGCTTCTCTGCCCACCTTTCTGCAGGGAAAACGCCACTTAGCTAAGTCACCAAGGGAGAGAATGGGGTTGTATTTCCCTTCAAATCCATGAGAAAGAAAGCTGCTGGAGCAAGAAGTGCTTTATGCATAACAGAACGTTATTTATGTAAATAAGGATCATCATCTATTGTCCCCAGAACAATTAACATTCCATTTCCAGGGTAGAATCCACGGGCAGTGATTGGACATAAAATACAGCTCTTGAGACGAAGGAATTCGACAAACACATCAAGAAATGCACCTAAGTAGATTGTGATGGATACGGGACAAACAGCCCCAGTAAATCACGGGCAGCCACATAAATCCTGCAGCAGATGCATCACTGTTCTCCAGACACAAGGGAGAGTCACCCTGCCTGGAGTTTAGCACCCCGATACAAAACACCAGAGGGCTTGTTTCCCTGTGGCTTTCCCAGAATTTAACCCAAGATGAACCCCAGCTAATACATCTGTGCTGCTGCCCAGTACCGCTACCCCGCTGCACACAAGGCTGATGAGAAGTGTTTCCACGAGATTATTTCTTTGCAGAAAGCCCGTTCCCTTTAGAGGGAACACAGTGGAAAAAAGCAGCAGACAAAGGGCACACGTTTAAAGGCTCCAGACATGGGCTACTTATTCTTTCCCTTGTGATGAGCTTAGAAAGAAGCGGTGGTAGAGGCAGACCCCCAAACTCACACTGCAGATTTTAAAGGCATTTATTTGCTCAGGAATACTTCTCGAGAGCACTCCAGAAAGTAGGGCTCAACATTACTTCATGATGTTCACCTCAAAGTCTACAAGATGAGAAGGAAAGGTGACATTTAAAAGCAAGTTGTGGAGTCTCATTCTCTGGAGATGTTTAAAACCCACCTGGATGTGTTCCTGTGCGACTTGGTCTGGGTGATCCTGCTATGGTTGGGGGGATTGGACTGGATGATCTTTCAAGGTCAATTCCAATCCCTAATGTTCTGTGAGCAGAACACCATCCATCTGCCAGGATCAGATAGGAAATTTAAAGCTGCCCTAAAACCATAAAATTAAACCAGTAAAGAGGTAGAAATTGAACTGGAGATCTGTCTTCTCTCCCTGTTTCACTCCCTCCTTGAGCGCAATTATAAAAATCCCAAGTAATTTGGTGCAACAGCCCGTTCTCCTGGTAGACTTAATGCATTTAATTTCTTCCAGTTATTCTGGAGAGCTTCATTAGGCAAACACTTAGATGATTCCTGCACATCCAGGACAGGAAATGTTTCAGTGGACTATCACAGTTCTTGACTCTACAGTCTAACGCTCAAAACCGCTGGGAGACCAGATAAATTTACCTACATAACCACACGAATCTGCTCGTCTACCCCAAGGTAGAACAACCAGATTAAATTATTAACAAAGGTATTTCCACTTTACTTCTGTTCAGGTGGGACAAAGGACCTGAACACGTGCGTCTCCAGGATTTGGTGAAACAAAAAAGCCTCCTGACACCACTGACAGACTTTTGAGAGAGTGAACACACACAAAAACAAGGTAATTTCCTCCAACAGAAGGCGGCAGAAGGTGGATTTTAGGAACAACAACAACAAAAATAAATCCCAGCTTGAAGACATTTCAAAGCATGTTTGCTGAAAGAAGAGAGATACAAAAGGAAGAATATCGAGGAAAAAGCAAGAAGCAAATCCACCTAACTCAAACCATAGCCATTTTCTTGTCTGGCAAGTCCAGAGCCAGGTGGCTGGAATAAAAGATGGGTGTTATCTGTTGGGAGATCAGTGCTGTTTCATTCTCATTAGATGCAGCAAGCTCCCCTCACCTGGGAGGCTTTATAGATGCCTTGGGGGGAAGAGCTCAGCAGGGGTTAACTTTTTGTTGAGGGGGAAGAAAAGAGAGGTGAGAGTCTGGTTTTAATTGGTGCAAGGGGGAAATCCCCCCCTCCCTCTCTTTTATATAGGTGGTGCTGAGAAAAACACAGGTAATGACATCAATGATACTACTAAAAATCTTAGGGTGAGAGTTTTGCTAAGCACCATTCTCGAAGCATTTTAAACCCATCTGGATGTGTTCCCGTGTGACTGGATCTAGGTGATTCTGCTGTGGCAGGGGGATTGGGCTAGATGATCTTTCCAGGTCCCTTCCAATCCCTGTTTGGGAATTGGAATAATGTTCTGTGATTCCAGGTCAGCTTGGATCTGGGTGAAGGGACTTGTCCCTGAGGTTCAGCTGGAGCTTGGTCGTGAGATTCGTAAGAAGCTTTAGCTTGTGTGAAATCTGTGAGTTTATTGCTCAAACTAACTCTGAGCTGAGGAGTGAAATGTACTTAAAGCACTTTTAAAGCATTCTGTGTTACTTCCCTGTTTGTTTCTATAAAAGGATGCTTTTCATAGAATCATCATAGAATCATAGAATCAGGAGAGGAAAGAAATTTTATCACAGTATCACAGTATCACAGTATAATTGATGAAAGGAAATTTCCAGTATATTTTTCATAATTATCATAGAATCATTAGGGATTGGAAGGGACCTGGAAAGATCATCTAGTCCAATCCCCCTGACACAGCAGGATCACCTAGACCAAGTTGCACAGGAACACATCCAGGTGACTTTTAAACATCTCCAGTGAAGGAGACTCCATGACCCCCCTGAGCAGCCCCTTCCAGTGCTCTGTCACCCTCAATGGGAAGAAGTTCCTTATGATATTTATATGGAACCTCCTGTGTTCCAGCTCACACCCATTGTCCCTTGTCCTATCACCAGATGACACTGAGAAGAGCCTGACTCCATCCTCCTGACTCCCACCTTTCAAATATTTATAGACATTAATGAGGTCACCCCTCAGTCTCCTCTTCTCCAAGCTTGAGAGACCCAGCCACGCTGTGCAGTATATTTGTCCCTTGGAGCTCCACCTGAATTTGTTTGGTTGACTCAAACATGTGGTCCCAGAAGTCACTCTTTCACTGTGAACCACTGTCATTTCTCTCTTCTTTCCTATTTTAAAAGACTCCAGCTTGCAAGACTGCAGTGTGAAGGTGCTGGAAACCTAAAATGCTGATGCTTCTCTCTAGTGTAGTAACTGCAAAGATAAAAGAAATCAGCTTTTTTTAAAAAAAACCCCCTAGAACAGTTGCTTTGGCTCATTCTGCAGGTGATGTAGAATAAAGCACCAGGCTGTTTAAAACTAGAAGCCAGAACAAAAAAACCCACCCCAAACCAACCTGACTCCTGCACATGGCTGCAAGGCAGTTTATTTTGAACAAAACCCCTCTCAAGTTATTCCAAAAGTGCTTGCTTGTAGAGGCAAAGCCTCTCGGTAGCGGGGGGTGTGGGTAGGTGTGTTGCCCTCTGCAGATCTGCTCTGCCCAGCCTGCTGAGAAAGGCCACCTCAAACAGCCGAGCAGCAGCAGAAGGTGCCAGCCTTCACCTCTTTCATGGCAGGCAGAAAGGCTTTCCCGTGTCCTCCGCCACCACGGGCTTCCTCACTCTCCAGCAAAATGCTGGAAGCAGTGAATCACTCGCTCCAGCCAATCTGAACAGGAAACACTGCTGGCAAATAATAAAGTTGTATATTTGCAAATCTGCTCTTTTTTTTTCAGTGCATCTAGTTCCTTGTTAAGGGAGGTGGTCGCCTACTTTGCCCAACCCTTAAAGTTGGCCCTGGCGAGTGCTGTGTTGCATTCTGAGCATGGCTACGAAGTCTGTCGAATGACAGGGTTGCTTTGACTTTGTCCAGTTGTGGGCCCCTCAGTTCAATGGGGATGTGGGGCTGCTGGAGGGAGTCCAGCGTAGAGCAACGAGCATGGTGAAGGAGGTGGAGCATCTCCCTGATGAGGAGAGGCTGAGGGACCTGGGTCTCTTTAGATTGGAGAAGAGGAGACTGAGGGGTGACCTCATTAATGTCTATAAATATGTGAAGGGTGGGTGTCAGGAGGATGGAGCCAGGCTCTGCTCAATGTCATCTGGTGATAGGACAAGAGGAAATGGGTGTCAGCTGGAACAGAGGAGGTTCCAGATAAATATCAGAAGGAACTTCTTCCCAGTGAGGGTGACAGAGCACTGGAACAGGCTGCTCAGGGGGGTTGTGGAGTCTCTCTCACTGGAGACGTTTAAGACCCACCTGGATGTGTTCCTGTGTGACTTGGGCTGTGTCAGGGGGATTGGACTAGATGACCTTTCGAGGTCCCTTCCAGTCCCTAATAATTCTATGATTCTGTGATTCTGTTTTCCTTCAGCTTGCTTTGAACCACACAGCTGCTGGCAAAAGCATGAGGGCAACCAGCAGGATAAAACACCACTGTCAAATGCTCTTGCCACTGCTTCCCACACAGGTCCTACTGGTGGCTTCTTCTTCTCTCACCTCGCACTCTTTTATTCTGTAGTGAAGCAAACAAGAAAATAAAAACAAAGGATCCTGAAGTTGCTGTGGAGTGTTATAGCCATGTCAATAAAACGCTCACAGAACCAAAGAAGAATCTTGCTCAACAAGGAGTTAGGGAATCATAGAATCATTAGGGATTGGAAGGGACCTCAAAGATCATCCAGTCCAATCTCCCTGCAACAGAAGAAGTAAGGATTTCTACCACCAGCTCTGGTGGAAACAGGTTGTGTCTGCGTTAGGACAGGCTGACATAGTTGTTTTCATCTTACACCAAGTAAGAATGAAGAGTCCTACCAGCTTCTTCCAAGAAGACCTGGAGAGCTCCACCCAACGCTTCCCACTATTGGGTGGGAACAATGTGGGAACATTGGACTGGAACAAGGTCACTAACTTCAGCAAGATGATCATGGGGTCACTCATCTCAGCAGCTGCTGTGTCAGTGGGTTACTTTGCTGACTGCAGAGGAGATCTGTGGATAACCTTGAGCTCTGTGCTCAGAAGGGATTTTCCCTGGCAAGTGAAACCCCAGTGCAAATTGCAAGTAGAAAAATGGAGCTAAAGATCAAACGAACCCTTTCAAAAACGTTGGAGGGCAGGAGGAGGAAATAATTGCAGCAGGAATAACAGCAAAGGGAAGAAAGGTTTGGCTGGGGTCTCCAGAAGAGGTGTTTCCCATGCCTGGCAGTTAAACCTCCTGCTGCCCACACGAGTTTATTACCCCAAGCCTCTAGGGGCTAAGAGCTTAGTTTTCCAGAAAAACAAAACCAGTTAAAATTAGTTGCTCAGCATCCAGGAATGAAAGTTCTACAAGGTAGCACCTTGGGGAATGGAACTGCTCAACTTGAGACTGGTATTCCTAACTTGCAAAGAGAACGTGTTACATCAGAGCCATTGTCCCTCCTTTCTTCACCTGCGAATCTGCCAGACGTCCTCACACCGATTGGTACCTGCACTGGGGAGGATGGCAACCTGGATTTAGCCAGAGCTGTTCCCACACTTCAGGCCAAACAGAATGCACAAAGAATTCCTGACCTGCCTACTCCATCAGTTGTTCTTTAAATGAGGCAGTGAGCCTGATCCTAATGAATAACTCCGGAGACAAAAGACCTGGGAGGCAGGAAAACAGAAGCCACTTAGCTTAGGTGAGAACTTCCCAGGAATTCAGGAGTAAAATCCTGCTGTTTCGCTGAGGTGAAGCTATTCTCTGGATTTTGAACTCAAGACAGTGCAGCTCAGACATTCTGTTCTACTTAGGGAATCGCATCACTTGCTACATACAGCTCCTGGAGTAATTTATTCCTGACAACAAATGTTCTTCAGTATCTTCACTTCTTTTTAAACACAATTTAAGACCATTTAAGTCAATAAAAGCCAACACACAAGCAATGCCAAGGGAAATTCTGTGTGCAACAACAGTAAGAATATAGTGAGATCCAAACTACTTCCAGAGGTGACAGAGGAACACAAACCCCTCTGTCCCTCAAATATTCCAGGTTTTGCATGAAAAAAATACCTGACAGAAGTCACTATCCTTTTGCACTAATGAGTTTCACAGACACCTCCCACTACTCCATGCACCAGAAGCCAATTTATACCCTGCCCCAGCTTCTATAATTTGTTTTCCCCCTGCCTTTCACTGTGACCCCTATTTATGTCAATTCCCACCCTTCTTTTCTAACAGTCATTGTGTGGGAATATTCTGAGGCAGGATGTACCTGCAGCTTTGAACAAGGGACTGGACAGGTAACACCCCATTGCTGTTGTCTCGGCAATATCTCATTACCATGATGGAAACAAAATAGATCTCCTGGATGACTAATAATTGTTGATGGTGTTAATATTGCTGCTGGGGGGGTTTGTCAGCTGCTGTTACCTGTTTCACAGAATCACAGAACGTGGGTCTCTTTAGCTTGGAAAAGAGGAGACTGAGNCCTAGATCCAGTTGCACGGGAACATAACCAGGCAGATTTTAAACATCTCTAGAGAAGAAGACTCCACAATCCCCCTGGGCAGCCTGTTCCAGTGCTCTGTNGGATGGAGCTAGGCTCAGTGTCATCTAGTGGTAGGACAAGGGGCAATAGGTGTGAGCTGGAACACAGGAGGTTCCACATCAATATGAGAAGGAACGTCTTCCCAGTGAGGGTGACAGAGCACTGGAAGGGGCTGCCCAGGGGAGCTGTGGAGCCTCCTTCAGTGGAGATGTTTAAGACCTGCCTGGAAGTGTTCCTGTGTGACTTGGTCTAGGTGATCCNTGTGTAACTTGGTCTGGGTGATCCTGCTGTGGCAGGGGGTTGGACTGGATGGTCTTTCAAGATCCCTTCCAATCCCTAATAATTCTATGATTCTATGATTAGGAATTGGAAGGCACCTTGAAAGATCATCCAGTCCAATCCCCCCACCACAGCAGGATCATCACCTAGATCCAGTTGCACGGGAACATAACCAGGCAGATTTTAAACATCTCTAGAGAAGAAGACTCCACAATCCCCCTGGGCAGCCTGTTCCAGTGCTCTGTCACCCTCACTTGAAGAAGTTCCTTCTGATATTGATGTGGAACCTCCTATGTCCAAACTCGCACCCATTACCCGTTGTCCTATCACTAGATGACACTGAGCAGAGCCTGGCTCCATCCTCTTGATGCCCACTCCTCACATATTCATAGACATAAATTTTACATGATCCTTTTCAAATCTTAACACATGCAAATTCATAAAAACACCCCAGAGACTACGATAGAGCCCTCCCAGGTTAATTTCTCTGGGTTGCTCTTCACGTACTGGTGGGACAGAGCCAAAGGATACACAAACACCTTTACAGGTGGGAATCTGATGCCATTGGGAGAATTATTTGCCACAAATGGCACAACAGCTGGACCCCCACAGTTAGGACTCTCGATTATCATTATCATTCTAAAGTGAAAACACAGAATCACTCTGGTTGGAGAAGACCCCCTGGGATCTGTGAGTCCAATCACCTACCCCATCTCACGAGTTCACCCCTAAACCTAAAAACCCTTTCCAGGGGAGAAGCAAGTGAGGTTGAAACCTGTTAACTATAAGGGCCACTTTTTATAGGGCTTTTTATAGAATCACAGAACATTAGGTGTTGGATGGGACCTCGAAAGATCATCTAGCCACAGCAGGACCACCTAGACCAAGTCACACAGGCGCATGTCCAGGTGGGTTTTAAACGTCTCCAGAGAAGGAGACTCCACAACCCCCCTGGGCAGCCTGTTCTGATGCTTTTTGCAGGCTTCCTTACCTTAACCCTCTCTGCTCTTCCAGATTGTCTCAGACAATGCATTGAAAAAACATTGCTCTGGGGCTGGCTTCCAAATGACAATATGAGGCATTTAAACAGAAATCCCTCTGGCTCTAGTATATTATATTAGAATATTTTAGAACCACAGGGAGCAATGATGTTTCACCACAGAAGAAAACGATCAAGTTGTTTCATAGGGACATAATCTAATATTGACTTCAGAAAAACATAATTGAGTCGTAATCGATTAGACAATTTAAAAGCCTTTAATGAGTTAAAGATGTGATTTCTTTGTGGTTGCGTTATGGCTGGAAAATTGATTTCTCAGAGACAAGAAGGCAAACGCTTAACCTGGGCTACTGTGCTGTCCCCCGCTGCCAATCCTTAGGCAAGACTGAGTTTTTGAAGCTATTTTACTTTTCACTGTGTTGTTATTTAGGTCTGAGCATCAATGTTGGTGCAGCCCTGCAGTTAGGGGTGTGAGGATTAACTCTGTGTCCTTCCTTATGTTTGTAAACACATATGTTTAGGTCTGAGCATCAACATTGGTGCAGCCCTGCAGTTAGGGGTGTGAGGATTAACTCTGTGTCCTTCCTTATGTTTGTAAACACATATGTTTAGGTCTGAGCATCAACATTGGTGCAGCCCTGCAGTTAGGGGTGTGAGGATTAACTCTGTGTCCTTCCTTATGTTTGTAAACACATATGTTTAGGTCTGAGCATCAACATTGGTGCAGCCCTGCAGTTAGGGGTGTGAGGATTAACTCTGTGTCCTTCCTTATGTTTGTAAACACATATGTTTAGGTCTGAGCATCAACATTGGTGCAGCCCTGCAGTTAGGGGTGTGAGGATTAACTCTGTGTCCTTCCTTATGTTTGTAAACACATATGTTTAGGTCTGAGCATCAACATTGGTGCAGCCCTGCAGTTAGGGGTGTGAGGATTAACTCTGTGTCCTTCCTTATGTTTGTAAACACATATGTTTAGGTCTGAGCATCAACATTGGTGCAGCCCTGCAGTTAGGGGTGTGTGGGTTAACCCTGTGTCCTTCTTTACGCTCATAAACACATATGGGTTAGTGACTGGTAGATGAGGGTTGATGGTTGGGCTTGATGATCCCAAGGGTCTTTTCCAGCCTGAACGATTCCATGATCCTATGACCAGCTTTTCATGACAGCACTTTCATTGTGGTGATTTTGTCAACCGTCTTACAGGAAAGACCTTGGGGTCTGGAAGTTTGCTTTGAGGAAACCTTCCTTCTGTCACATGAGGAAAGTAATTCAGTGGCATCTCAGGGTATAAAAACAATTGTGTGTGGATTCATAACGAGCTGTTATCTTTCTGATCAAAGAAACAAACTGGGAAATGTCCTGTTTGAAGGATGACTGGTTTTTTCCCAGGGATGGCAAAGAGACAAAGTGGATAAAAGCTGATATTAGCATTCCTGTGCCTATAGACATTATAGACATTAACCTATTTAACGTGAATACTGCCTCTATAACCCTCACGGGATGCTCAGAGCAGGCTTTATGTTGGTAATAAGAGCTAAACCATGCTGTATTTCATTTCATTCCTGCTGATGGCATTTATCAGCAAAATCTGGACTGAAACCCCCCCAAAATATGCAATTTAAGCCCCATCATAACTGGACTGCTGAGGAGGAAAGTGAGGGGATTATCTGGAGCCTGGAAGCACAGATGTAAGAGCGTATTGTCAGCGTGGGCTAACGGGACTTTTGGCGAAGGGTAGTGTAAGCTTCAGCTGACAGGCCTTTTCACAAGTGGCAGATGAAAATATGAAACTTAAATTCTTCATGACAGACAGCTGTGCTGAATGAAGAGGCCAGTGGGACAGTGCTGGGTTGGGGGCAATACAGGCTCTGTGTCTGCGGCGCGGGGCGGCTCTTTGTGAGCCGCACACAATTCACTGCTCCTTAAGACTCTCTGTCTTTGCCCCAGCAAACTCCTAGAGCAGATTCAGATCAGCATCTCTTTTTTTTGTTTCAGCAGATGAATGTTGAGATTAAATTTAATATGCAGGAATGAAAGATGTTTCCTGGATGCTTCCCCACCAGACCCTTTTGCCCAATCGAGCACGCTGCCATTGTAGGAAGCTTATTCACTGGTTTAGGGGCTGTGCTTAATCCTCACTGATGGCAAGCTTTGTCGAAATAAACAAAACATGTATTCTGACATGACTGCTCCTTTCTGTCAGCACCCCCACCCCTCCAGCCCTCCGTGTTCCTGTCCAACCTGGATGCTCCTTAGTGAAGAATGGAGCTCCTGGTACAAGATGCAGATCCTGGGAGCAGAACCCAGCGTCCAGATGTGGTTTTGGGATAGAATTATAGAATCATTAGGGATTGGAAGGGACCTCAAAAGATCATCCAGTCCAATCCCCCTGCCACAGCAGGATCCCCTAGACCAAGTCACAAAGGAACACATCCAGGCAGGTCTTAAATGTCTCCAGTGAAGGAGACTTCACAACCTCCCTGGGCAGCCTGTTCCTGTATAGCGGGGAAGGCACAACTTCCACACCCGTGGTTCTTTGCAGTTGGAGGCTGACATGGGCTACGGCTGCCTTTGCTTGCTCAACCACCCCCAGACCTGCTACCTAGGTCTTTGATGGCTTCATCACCAGTTTGGGAGGCTCTCGGGAGGCTCTTGGGAGCCTCCCAAGGGTGCAAATGCCTCCCATCACTGCGCATCTCCTGTGCCCATTAGAACCTCATCTGGCATCACCAGTTTCCAAGACAGCCTCCTTCAAGCCTGAGAAATGGCCAGCATGAATCACAGAATCACAGAGTATCAGGGATTGGAAGAGATCTTCAAAGATCATGCAGTCCAATCCCCCTGCCAGATCAGGATCACCTATGCCAAGCCACACAGGAACATAATGCCAACCGTTTTCCTGGCAGGAAAGCTGCTGGCTCAGCGTCACGCAGGGCATCACACCAGGTGACAGCAAAGATCTCCTCCCACGTTCAAGTCTAGAAAAGAAGAAAACTCCAAGGCAGATTTTGTTTCTTTCTTTCTTTGCTTCTCCATCACAGAGGGAAGGACCCCGTTAGGGTCTCTCTGTACTTTCAGCCTCGCTACTGTGCTACAAAAAAGGGAGAGCAGGCACCAAGAGCAACATCTACTACTGCCTCTGGCCAATCCCAGAGTCATTAGCTCGGCACAGTTCCCTCTGAAGTCAAAGAACTGTAGTATCCAACCCTTGATATTTGTCTTCTTTTATATAGTTTGTCTTTATCAATAAAAAAAGAGTAGAAAACCCTAAGGTAATATGTTAATTCTTACCAGATGTACTGCACGTATCCTTATATACGAGAAGCCTGGCAGGACTGCAGTGTCACAACAGACATTTACTGAAATACCTGGGGAAATGCAACAGAAAGTGTTAGTGGAAAATGGTCTTTCAGCTAAATTACCTAATATATTTGCTAATGGTATCTGATTTAAAAGCCATAAAAATACTAAGTTAAAAGCACATTAGAAGATGTGGTATATTTATAAGTGTTTGTCACCTTGGCAACAAAAGTGAAATTCCAAATCTAACACTAGCTTTGATGGGCCAAGACCTTTGAAAATTGATAAATACCTGCTCTTTATAGCAATGATCTGCTTTCCACGAAGAAATACCGCACTGCAAAGGGAAGTTCTTCGTTGCATAATAGGATCTCTGTTAGCTCCCAGCAATGGTTTTGCCTTGCCTGCACCCTGCAGTAGAGCTTTTTTAAAGCCTTGACAATGAAAACAATATGTTTTCCAATACGGCGCCGCACTGATCTTGACTGCGCCCTCCTCTGTAGCTTCAGGACTTAATTTCCTTTGTACAAACTAGGTTTGGGAATATCACACTGAGCTCTGAGGTGTCCTTGGTCAGCTTGCAGATCTGCAGCTCAGAAAGATGCTGGAAGGAGTCCAGCATTGGGCAACGAGGATGATGAAGGAAGTGAAGCACCTCCCTGATGAGGAAAGCCTGAGGGAGCTGCGTGTCTTGAGCTTGAGACTGAGGGGTGACCTCATGAATGTCTATAAATATGTGAAGGGTGGGTGTCAGAAGGATGGAGCCAGTCTCTGCTCAGTGTCATCTAATGATGGGACAAGGGGCAGTGGATGTGAGCTGGAACAGAGGAGTTTCCACATCAATATGAGAAGGAACTTCTTCCCAGTGAGGGTGACAGAGCACTGGAACAGGCTGCCCAGGGGGGTTGTGGAATCTCCTTCACTGGAGATGTTTAAGACCCACCTGGACACCACTTGGTCTAGATGATCCTCCTGTGGCAGGGGATTGGACTGGATGACCTTTTGAGGTCCCTTCCAATCCCTAATGATTCTATGATTCTAAGATCCTATGATTATTCTACAATTCTATGATTCTATGATCTGATGGCTGTGATGAGGGCTTTTGTTTTCCTGCCTATGAATAGTGGGGAAGCATTAATTTATAGATGCTCTGAGAGGTTTAGCACCAGCTTCAGCTCTGCTTTCCCATGCAACAGGTAGTTCCATAAAAACTACAGTGCTTTAAGACTAAAAGGGAAGGTATTGACTCACTTGTATGGGAAAGTTCTTCTGGCATATTACCTCTGCATGCAACTAGGCATAGATCTGTATTATGTTAATTCTTGTAGCTCCACTGGATGAAGTATGTAGGGAACGATCTGCACACAGAATCACCAGTAGCCAAAATTATAGTCAATATAGATTTTAGTTTATTTTTCATTCAAACTGAGTATCTACAGAGAGAGAGGAACTATATCAACACCAAGACAAACTTTGGAGAAGATGCTTTGGAAGGAAGAACTTTTCATTTCAAAGTTGTTTAGGGCATCTTAGTATCAATGCACAGTTCTGTGGTGTTGAGACTAAAGTAGTTTTTTTAAGTGATTTATAGATGTAAAAACCCCATTTCTATTCTGATGTAGATGTCCCAGTGGTAGTGGTGGTGCTTGGCTAGTTTTCATCACGGGCACATTTTGCTTTTGTTCCAATTGATGAGGACTGAGAGTGCCAATCAGATTAGACCTCCAACCTTGTGCAGCGTTTCAGTGGACTGAAGATGAGACCCTCAGCTCTTTCGATCCCTTTCCATCCAGCCAGCCATGCCCCAACACCTCTGGAGTGAACATCTCCAGTGAACCATAGAACTGACCCCTGTGTTAGTGAAATTGCTTTCTAGCGAGATCCATGCCATTTATACGGAGCTGATAAAACCCCTATTAACACACTGGTTAATAGATGTGGTTGGAGCTAGGCTTCAAGTATTGATAATAGGGTGGAATAAGGGTTTCAATTAACCGAGGTAGAAAGAATCATATGGATAGGCATGTGCTCTTACACTCAAGTGCACAATTTCCACTGATTGATAAACCTAACACACCACTTGAGACTATATTCCTTACATCACTTCGCCATTAAACTCTTCATTTACCCCCACATGAATAGATTAACATTAAGTAAACTCCACTGAAAAATGGTCCCATTCAGGGAGGCTTTCATATACCATTTGTAACAGCCATGGAATGACAATTTCTAATTTGAAAAATCAGTATTTAAAATGTATAATTCAAGATTTCTATGTAGTGGATGGTTTAGGCATCCAGCATATATATGGTATAATGTATATGTGTGTGTGTGTGTGTGTGTGTGTGTGTGAGTGGTATATCTGCACACAACATACACAATTACCCACCTGAATATAACAACAGAAGGAATTTCATCTGTTGTAAAGATTACCAGCCACATTGCTTGAGCAAAGTTGTGTTTGCAGTTTTCATTTGCTCTAATGTATGACTCACAAAGATTGGAACATCCTTTTGTTTAAGATAAATGAGGTAGGTTACATGGCTCTGTCAATAAATCAGCACAGAATCATAGGATATTGGGGATTGGAAGGGACTTTGAAAGATCATCCAGTCCAATCCCCCTGCCACAGCAGGATCACCTAGACCAAGTCACACAGGAACACATCCAGGCAGGTCTTATCTCCAGAGGAGACACTGCAACCCCCCTGGGCAGCCCCTTCCAATGCTCTATCACCCTCACCATGAAGAAGTTACTTCTCATAGAATCACAGAATCATTAGGGATTGGAAGGGACCTCAAAAGATCATCTAGTCCAATCCCCCCACCACAGCAGGATCATCTAGACCAAGTCACACAGATTTATGTGGAAACTCCTCTGTTCCAGCTCACACCCACTGCCCCTTGTCCTATCATTAGATGACACTGAGCACAGTCTGGCTCCATCCTCCTGACACCCTCCCTTCACATATTTATAAACATAATAATCTGAAGAAAAAAGTATGATATTATAGGAGCACTTCTGAAAATACAGACAAGATGGAATCACCAGTACTGTTGAGTACTGACTGTCAGCACCATGAGACAAATTCCAAAGAACCTGCAGTTGTTCTGTGCACACCAAAGAGCTGAAACCCACCCTGAAGAATTTAGATGTCAGGGGTTGGCTACATGTAGAACTTACAGACCAAAACGTTGGTCAAGTATTGGAACAGACTGCCCACAGAAGGGGTGGAGTCACTACCCCTGGAGGGGTTCAAAGATGTGTAGATGTGGCACTAAGGAACAGGGTTTAGCAGGCAGGGTTGGGTTGGGTTGATGGTTGGACTGGATGATCTTGGAGATCTGATCTCTTCTAATCTTAATGATTCTGTGGCTGTATGAAACGCTACTTACTTTGTGCTTTTAAGAGAAGATGGCTGTCTGTTATACCCCCAAAACAGGCATCACACATCCTTAGTGAATATCTGGAGATCCTTAAGGTCATGAACACTGTGAGGAAACATGATGCTTCTAAAT
Source organism: Rhinopomastus cyanomelas (assembly GCA_013400115.1). Taxonomy (NCBI): domain Eukaryota; kingdom Metazoa; phylum Chordata; class Aves; order Bucerotiformes; family Rhinopomastidae; genus Rhinopomastus; species Rhinopomastus cyanomelas. The sequence continues at coordinate 20,792 of VXBP01001605.1, forward strand.
AGTCTGGTATACCTTAGGAATTCTGAATATCTGACAGCATATGTGGGATCTGTCAGCTTCTTTCTCTCTCTTTCTTTCAGCACTAAAAAGCGTGTTCATTTGTCAATTAACTTTTTATCTCTAGACTTAAATTCACACAAACTGAGAGCTACACACAGCTACACCGTGCCCACAAACCACGTGTGCGATAACTGGTTGGGAAATCAAGCTCTAAGTTTAGTCATATTTACAGGAATTGAGGAGGCATTGCTTCAGTGGCATCTCTCAGCGTATGGTTGTTGAACTGTCTCTCTCCTTGTGGCTTAACACACAGCCTGCACAAACACTGAGTGTGCAGATTCAAACCTTATGGCTTCAGCTTGGTTATGCTTCAGACTGCAGACACCTCAAACCACTTCTGAGGGAAGACACAAGGGCAAACATGGACTTTTCCCTAAAGACAACAAGGATTTGAGAATGATTTTCTTTCAGGTGCTGGTGTTTTACATTGTCCATAAATAATTTGCCATTAGAGTACAAGAAGTTTAGTGAAGATGGTGCCATAGCCAGGCAGGATGATGCAATTGAGAGGATCTAGAGGTTCCAGCATTGCAGAGACTTTGTTTCTTAAATAATGTTTTCTAAACTTTACCTATATTTTCAGTTATCTGAAGGAAGGGAAATTGTTCTGCTAGCTAAAGCCATGTATCATGGAATCATAGAAAAACTAGAGCCATCATCATCGTATGATTTGAGTTAGAAGGGATCTTAAATATCATCTAGTTCCAAGCCCCCCTGCAGAGGCAGGGACACCTTCACCAGATCATGTTTCTCAGGGCCTCATCCAGCCTGGTCTTGAACATTTCCAGGGATGAAGCAGCCACAACCTGTTCCAGCATCTCATCACCCTCACAGGAAAGAATTTCTTCCTAATGTCCAACCTAAACCTCTCCTATAACATTTGTAACCAACCTAAACCTCTCCTATAACATTTGTAACCAACCTAAACCTCTTCTATAACATTTGTAGCCAACCTAAACGTCTGCTATAACATTTGTAGCCAACCTAAACGTCCCCTCTAACCTTTGTAGCCAACCTAAACATTCTCCTATAACATTTGTAAACAATGTAAACCTCTCCTATAACATTTTAGCCAACCAGAAGCTAACACTTTCCCCTTGTCCTCTCACTACTCATGCAAGAAGCCCTGCTGCAGCTTTCTTGCAGACCCTCTTGAGACACTGGGAAGCTGCTATAAGGTCACCTTAGAGCCTCCTCTTCTCCAGGCTGAACAGTCCCAACTTGCTCAGCCTGTCCTCACAGGGGAGGTATGTATCTCACCAGTCAGACCAAACTGTTGCCTTACAGATCCTGCTGTGGCAGGGGGATTGGATTAGACAATCTTCTGAGGTCCCTTCCAGTCCCTAACGTTCTGTGCTTCTGTGATAGGTATCTGTCTTGAAAGGTCTTAGTAGAATCTGTGCTACTGCATGGTAAGAAAAAAGCCCCCACTTTGTACATTTGCAAGAGCAGGAAAACAGGATTAGAAAACAGTCTTTCAGACCTCAGAGATCTGTGACAGAGCTGCTTAGCACTGGCACCTTTGGGTGTTGGGGATCTTTCAAAACCAGGCACAGAGCCTGAATAAGGATGTCATCACAAGACATCTCCCTGCTATTTGCAGATTTTCTTTACAATGCCTCCAAGCTTCTGATTGTGCTAAAGCCTTAAAAGCAACTCAGAGGGAAGACTCCCCTACGGTGTCTTACAAAAGATACAGCCAGAAACTGGGAGCTTTTTCCTAAGGCACTCCTTCACACGACAATCAGTTTAGGTGTTTTCACTTCCTTTCTCAGCCAACCTTAGCATCAACGTTCTCAAATCCAACTACTTGGATGCAACAGACTACTGTGGGTGATCCTAGCTACTTTTACTCCTACATTAGCACTTTTTTACCTTGTGCATTAGAAGAGTAATTAGCACCACTGTACTTCTGTATTGTAGAATCACAGAACATTAGGGATTGGAAGGGACCTCAAAAGATCATCCAGTCCAATCCCCCCACCACAGCAGGATCACCTAGATCCAGTTGCACAGGAACACCCCCAGGCAGGCTTCACGGGTGCTTTTGTATTTGCTACAGAGCTGAGAAGAGCTTTAGAATTCTGTGGGTTTCTGAATATAAAAAGCAATGCTTTGGGTCATACTGCAGGCACCACAATCCTGCTTTTCCAGGTGGGGTGACCCTTAAGTCCCTCTGCCTTTGCAGCAGCTAGCAGTGCAGGAGCTCAGGTGGCCAGTTTGGTCTTGCTTATACACTTGACTTACCAAAGTCTGCTTCTAGATGCACCCACTGCTCCTCCAGGATGTGGAGCAGGGAGACCAGAGCTCGAGTGGCCAGAAAATGAAAGGGGAACAATATATAAGAAGCTTCCTGCACCCTGTCTGGAGGAAGACTCAAGGGAAAGTAATGGTGAAAATTTTCTGTGATGGACTGAGAGGAGAAGAAAGATGACACCAGGAATGGCAGACAAAGACAGGAAATAGCCTGCTGGCAGTGTTAGTTCTTGATTAGGAGCCCGTTAAGTTTTGGCTAGAAGGCTAAACCCAAGGAGACATTTTGTCAGCCCAAATGTGGAGAGAAAACAGAAAGACAATAGAACAGTTTGACAGAGGAAGAGAGCAGAAGTGAACAAACATATTGCCCCTATTACGATGACACACAGCTAGAGCTTTGTAGCAGCACTGCCCAGCTGCCTTTAGACTAACTGAAAATGAGAAAATAAATCAAACTTTCTTTTGACTGTCAAGGGTAGAGTGAGAACTGGGTTTGTTTCCAGCCACTGGTAAGCAGATAGCTTACCACAGTATATTTCACATCAGGAAGTCTGTAATGCAACATCCAAGTGTTCTTTGTGATTAATAACCCTTAAGATCTCCAGCATCTACTTGCATCCTGACCTCAGTGAGGGTCAGCTCTAAGAAGGGCCGGGATGTGGGAGCAGGGTTGGCTACTGGGAGGTGCTGGTGAATGCTGAAGCAGCTGCAATGAAAAAGAGGACCTCTGCAGACACGAACAAATAAATAGTGGCAAACCAAAGGCGTTGACCTCGGGAATAATGCCATGGGTCCAGAGCTGCACAGAGCTATTGAAAGAAGCTGGGCAATCGATTCCTAATGTCCAGACACACTGAATGCAGGGTGTGCTTTTTTCTTCAGTGTAATAAGAACCCTACAGCATGAAATGCAGTGTGTCCTTAGACACAGGATTCTCAGGATGCATTGGCCAGTGCTTGGACTGCTACCTATGCTGTAGAATACAGGAGAGCCACTCTGCACCACACAGTTAACTACAGAATCAGAAAACATTAGGGGTCGGAAGGGACCTCGAAAGATCATCTAGTCCAGTCCCCCTGCCACAGCAGGATCAAGTCACACAGGAACATATCCAGGAGGGTTTCAAACATCTCCAGAGAAGGAGAACTCCACAACCCACCCTGGGCAGACTACAGCTCTAAAAATCTACACATTTAACTGTTTATAAGCAAACTCACTTCCAATTTGTGTTCTATTTCTTCTTCTTAATCTTTTCCTCAGAAAATAGTTTCAGCCATTAAATCATCCAAGTTGAAGAAAATGAGCCCAAGCATTGAAATGATTAATAGTCCTCCTAAAAAAATATCTGGAGATGTGAACTAGTGTACTACACACAATCTTTTCTTCACCTTGGAGGGGGGGGAAAGGGGCTCTAATTCAGAAAAAAAAAGCTCTATTTCCATTTTTCATTTATGCAAATTGCACTCTGAATAAATAAATCTACATAATCTCACCTCCCTGCTAGACAACTTGCAGTAACATTTGTCAAGCGAAAGACAGGCTTTTCTGATACTAATGCATAAAACATGCTGAATAAAAAAAATAAAACAAATCATATTGAGTAAATAGCTGCTGTGCAGCTCTGCAAAGAATAATAGAGGGACTGATGAGTTACTCAGGGTTGTCTTGTTCAATTATCTCAAACACACTACCAGTTAAGGGTATATTTCAGTTAAGGGTTTAATAGAGGTGGTCATATCCTGAATCACTGAAAGATAGGGGGATTTATTCCTTTAATTTTCATGGAACTGACATGTAGACCTCTGCTGAAGCCCCTCATAGAGGCAGGCTATTGGCCTTGGATGACCAGTCTACTCAGCAGGTAGCTGAGGTGCTGTGCAGGGCCTGCATTTCCAAGAGTAGAGGAGGAAAAGGACCTCTCTTGATCTTCTAACCACCCCCCAAACTTTTCTCCTTTTTAAACAAGAGCTAAGCACATTATTTCAAAACACCCCTCCAGAAACCATACATTTAAGTGACACATCATATTTTTTTAGGTTTATAATAAAAGGAGAATTTGACACTAAATGCTTGTTATAATGTAAGATTAAATTTCACCTACAGGTGGTACAGGAACGCTCAGCTCCACAGATGAGAAATGCAAAGGAGGACTCAGATCTAAGACCGGCTGTGGTCAGACCCTCCATAAGCATGTCTACTGCTTCACAAGTCCTTGTGAAGATATACCCTGTTTCCCTGTGGTAGCTGGCCATATCCCCCAGGGAAGCACAGATTCTTCTCTCTGCTGGCGCTCCAGAGCCTCCTAAGCAGCAGCTTGGCAGAGGAGGAAGAGAAAAGGAGGCAGAAAGAACTGATGTTTCTTTTCTCCACAGCAGTTATATAGGCAAAGCCTTCAAAACTTTGAAGATGCTTCCTGCTCCAGAGCTACTTGAAGCTACTTGTCCATAGGAGTTTCCAAGTTACATTTTTAATTAGATATCCTAGGTGAAGTGGAGCATCTCAGTATTCCTCAGCGGGTTGCAAACCCCACAGTCTAGCTCTAGCTGAGTAAAACCTTGTGGATATGGGCCTTAGCAACTGAATGATCACAGATCTTTGCAAGCTTTTCATGTGAGAGACCTGTACCCACTTCATGACTTGTCCTCTTTGGCTAGAGCAGGGTATCTATGATTCCTAAATGCACAGCTTGATAAAAATCCCAGCCAAGTTACAACTACATTCCACACACTGATTAATTAATCCAGAGTTTTCATAATTTTCACAGTCATCAGTGTCAGTCACTCCTGACACATAAAAATAAGAAGTAATCACTTTCATTAGGCAGAACTTCCCACCTTGCCATAATGTGACCCCATAACTCTATATTAATCCCCACACCAGTATTTTGTTGTTTCTCTGACTTCAAAACCCAGGATAACCCAGTTGTGCAAGTCATTGACTTGTGAATCAGCTTCTTGCAGAGCAAGGGAGGGAAAACCCAGCCCCTCCAATAAACTGGCAGTGCTGCTCTAAGTTGATCCCTTTGAGACAAGCCACGGGAACTACCACTCGCATGAACTTGTTCGGGTCAGGAAGCGATTACCTCTGTCTAAATCATCAACAGCCTAGAAATAAGTGAAACAAAGACACCTGGGAATATGTTTTTAAAGGCATTTCTGTTTTTCTTGTAACATCCGACCTCTTACTGTTCAGTCATAACCTCCCTTTCAGGCTCCTTCTTTGTTTCTCTTGATCATAGAATCCTTCAGGATGATGTGACAGACAAGGAATGGAAGAGACAGTGAACTACATGTGAGTGTTGAAACACTGTGTTAAAATGCCCGAAGGAAAAACACCCACAACACCATAGGTTATAGATTATAGAATCATAGGGTTGGAAAGGACCTCCAAAGGTCATTTAGTTCAAGTCCCCTGCAACAAGCAGGGACACCAGAACAGATTGCTCAGAGCCACATCAAGCCTGACCTTGAATGACTCCAGGGAGTGCACCTGCACCACCTCTCTAGGCAACCTGTTCCAGTGATCCACCACCCTCAGATTAAAGAACTTTTTCTTGATGTCCAACGTAAATCTCCCCTTTTTCAGCTTAAAACCACGACCTCTCATCCAACCATTTCCAGCCCTATTGAACCATCTTCCTCAGCCTTTCAATAGGTCCCTTTCATGGACTGGAATGTCACTATAAGGTCCCCACGGAGCCTTCTCCTCTTCAGGCTGAACAACCCCCAACACTCCTCAGCCTGTCCTCCTGAGAGGTGCTCCAGCCCTCTGGTCATTTTCATGGCCTCCTCTGGACCAGCTCCAACCGATGGCCAAATGGCCGCGCCTCGCTACTTTTTGCCTGAACGCAAACCAATAACTAAAGACAGGAGGACAGATATGCTCGGCAGTGGCAGGGACTGATGTAAGTTGGTCAAACACGTAGACACATCCGACACTTTCTAAAGGGGGTGTCTGGTCCCAGCTTTGGTCGCAACAGCCTGGTCGGGGGCTGCCTGAGCCCAGCCCGCATCCGCGTTGTGGACCTGCTCCCTCCCCAGACCCAAAGACGGCGGCAGCGGTGCCACCGGCCGGACGCGGGGCGGGGCAGGGCGGGGCCGGGGGGCGGGGCACCGAGCAGGGGCGGGAGGCGGTGCGGAGGGCGCAGGCGCGGGGCCGGGCTCCCAGCAGGCTCCGCGGGTGTCGGTACGGGGCCGGCTCGAGCATGTCGGAGAAGAAGCAGCCGGTAGACCTGGGGCTCCTGGAGGAGGACGACGAGTTTGAGGAGTTCCCGGCCGAAGGTGCCGGGCGGGGCGGGGGAAAAGGCAGTGCGGAGGGCGGGGGCAGGGGTTTACGCCGCTAGGCCCCGGTCTGGCCGGGCCCGGCTGCGCTGTGGGCCGCGGCCTGGGGCAGGCCGGAGGGATCGGTGGCGGGGTCGGGCGCGGCCTGTCAGCGGGGGCTGCTCGCGGAGCCGGTCCTCGAGCTCTGCCCAGCGGCTCCTGACAACCCGCCCCGGTGAGAGGAGAGGGCCCCCAGCCCCGTCAGAGCTGGTGCCGTGCTGTGTCACTGTGCGAGAGGGCTGAGGACACGGGCACGGGCGTGAGGGCTGGGAAGGGAGCGTGGGGTGGTAAAAGTGAAAAGGAAATAAGGGTCTCCAGTTGTTGAGGATCTTTATAAAGTCTAAAGCACAAATATTGATGCGTTGGTTTGCCTTTCGTAGGTAAAATAATGCTGAATGTGGAGATGAAATCTGGACTCCATTGAAAAAACCTTGGTGTCCCTTTACAGATCTAACCCGGAAAAGGTCCCTTTTAGGGCACAGTTTTCCTTTATTCCTGGGAGTTGGTTCAAACTGATGTTAATGAGAAGTGATGTAAAACAGTGTCAGGGTTGGGGGTTAATTGCAATGTTGTCTTTATCATATGTGATTTTTTTTTCCCTGTTGCCTTACAAGCCTTAATTGTTTGGAGTCCTTCAGTACCAGTGACAGTAAAATTTTTGCACTTACTGACAGACTATTAATATAGTTGAGATGACAGGTAAACTAAAGTGGGAAGATTAACCTTTGTTTTTCCCTGTGTTTCCTAAACACACAACATGTTTCTTATCTAATACAAATTATTTGCAGTTGAGATGAATGAAGTCTTCTGAACCTTGAGTTGGTCAGAGTACTGAAGTGCTGTTAAAGCAGGTGAAATTAATCCTGCTTGAATGTAGATGTCCTAGCTGGGAGTAGTAACTTCAGTACACAGTTCTGGGGTGTAGCATCAGCATTGAAGATTCTACTGTATCTTGTAGTTACAGTGATGAAAATATAATTAAGGCTTTACTCTCACCCTGTCGCCTCAGTGTAGAAGATGTTGTGGGCCTTTGTGACTTGCTCTTTGCTCAGTGTTATCTGGAGCATGTTTTTGCAGTCTCCCCTGCTGACCTTTTATGATCGAAGCTGCTGTTTATTGTGCTGGATACTAGTTACTGTCACTTTTCTCTCAGATCTGTATTGCCTGCGCTACTTGTGTGTTAGGAGATGAAGTTTGACTTTTTGTTCTTTTTAAACTCCTTAGAGCTTTCTTTTTATGTCACTGAGATCCTTCCCTCCCCTCCAAAAAAGAAAAAATTCCATTGCCTATAAACAAGCAAAGCTTATTGCACCTAGTAGTGACATGAAGTCCTTACCTGTCAGTGCAACTAAATTCAAATAATGTTTTTCTTATACACACTGAAGTTTTATTTTTACTTCACCCTTTCTTCCCAAATCCTTGTTGTGCTGTCCTTAGGACCAGCAGCATTTTTATGCTTCATCTTTTCCTGTTACTGGAGCAGAGAAGTGTAAACTTGATGCTTTCTACATGTGTGTGTTTAATCAATAACAAATAGCTTTTCCTGCTGTAGTTAATCTCAGATATTTATTTTGTTGCCTGTCAGCATTAGAAACAGGAGTAGAAAAATACAAGGGCCAACCTTCATTCTTAAGAAGCTAGTTGTTCACAATGAATTAATTTTTAAGTCTTTTACCCTACTAGCTGTTTGGGTTTTCTTTCGTAATTCATCATAATGTTACTTTGGGCCTTTCCTCTGGAAGGGCAGCAGATGGCTTACTGAATTGTAAAGGGGAAGAAGAATAGTGTTATCTCTACAAATATTCTAATAGACTTTGAGAAAGTCAAGGGTACCTGTTAAAAGTAGAACACTTGGTTTGGTAACAGAAAAATTTGGTGTGAGTAGGAAAAAACTGAGAAACTATAAACTGACTTGTATTTGCATAACTCTTCTGAGCCTACCTGATTCTTCTCATGTTTTAGATTTTTCTGAACTAGCTAGTTTGATCTTAATTATTTTTAATGATTAAGTAGGCCATTGGTAAATTGTCAAGGGAGATGGGCTAGATTATTATAGAACAAAACAGAAATTCAGTTAACAAATGGATATTTATTGTCTTGCCTGTGCAAGGAAACAGCCTCTGCTGCCTTGAGAACCCAGCAGGAGCTGGTTATGGGTCACAACTGCTGCTTGAGGTGCCTCTCAATTTGCCTTGGCTTCTGCATCACACATTCCAGGCGTTTATCCAGTGACTGTCTGCATGTGATCTGAGTGAAGTGAGGACCTGTGTGTGTTTTGGTGAAAGCATTTAATGTAGATTTTCTTTTCTAATCAGAAAGAAAGGCGTTTAAATAGAAACGTGGACCTGCACCTGAGCTCCTCAGAGTCAGCTAGTCAATACTGCTTGCTTTTTATGATGGTGCTGCAGCTTGGGATGTGAAATGTCTCACATGAAGGTGTAATTCTGCAAGCCACAGTGTGAAGTTTGTAGTGTTTCCCTTTTTTCTTAACCGAGTTGCATTTTTATTGTAATTCAGTGAGTTGTGAGGTGTGGTTTTGGATCTTTGGGTGCTTTTTGGTGTCATAAATATAATCCAGACCTTTTCTGTTCCTTGAGAAATTTGTTAACAGCAGAAGTCTCCTGAGCTGAGCTTAATCTGTCGACAAGTCACAGTACCAGAGCAGTGCAGCAAACAATATTTAGGCCTCTTTTTTTGTCTTTAGATTGGACGGGTTTAGATGAAGACGAAGATGCGCATGTCTGGGAAGACAATTGGGATGATGACAATGTAGAAGATGATTTCTCCAATCAGTTAAGGTAATTCTGTTTTTAAATTGCTGTTCCAGAAGATGGGTAAATTGTTTGCAATGGCATTGTTTAGTTAATGTCTGAAAGTTTGAAGTCTACTTACTTCGAGAACAATACGGATCTGCAAGTGAAATAAATAAAAGCTCTGCTTTGTGCTTTTCTCTCTAAAGCCTTTCAGAACCAGACTTAAGGGATTACAGCTCCATGAAGCACTGATCAGCATTTAATCTTTTAATAATTGTACAGCCAGCCCTGAAACATGCCTAATGCCATTGACGTGTACAGACTTCTGCTGTCTTACACAACTCTAACAGTAAAAAGATCCCTCCAAGTTGTGATACAGTTGATGTCTTTTCAGTTGAACGTGAAATAAATCCTTTCCTAAGGAGTTCTCTACATGTGTGTGAAAATTCTGACTCGTACCTCAAAGATTAATGGCAAAGGATCCAAGATTCTCTCTTCTGTGATATGTGGTACACAAAGTATGCTGCTACAAATTGCTTTTTTAATACCTTCAAGTAACGTGGTTCTCGTTGTCCGGGTAGACAGAGCTTCAGGAGATCAGTTCTCTCTATTAACGTTGCGGTTCTCTTGTGTGTGGTGAACGTGCTGTTTGTGAGCAACAAGAGCAAAGTGATTGTTCATCGTGTCCTCTAAAAAAGTGATAGCAATTTGGGTATCTCTAAGCCAGTTCTTTAATCCTCTTTGTCACTTGTAGTTTCAGTTAATCCTTTACGGATGCATAATTATAACTTCTTTCAAGCAGCAACAAAAAGTGACATTTTATTATTAATCACAAAATGTTAGGGATTAGAAGGGACCTTCAAAAATCATCTAGTCCAATCCCCCTGACACAGCAGGATCACCTAGATCCAGTTGCACAGGAACACGTTCAGGCAAGTTTTAAAAGTCTCCAGAGAAGGAGACTCCGCAACCCCCCTGGGCAGCCCCTTCCAGTGCTCTGTCACCCTCACCGTGAAGAAGTTCCTTCTGATATTGATGTGGAGCCTCCTATGTCCCAGCTCACACCCGTTGCCCCTTGTCCTGTCATTGGATGACACTGAGCAGAGCCTGGCTCCATCCTGACACCTGCCTTTTCCATATTTATCAACATGAATGAGGTCACCCCTCAGTGTCCTTTTCTCCAAGTCCAAGAGCCCCAGCTCCCTCAGCCTTTCCTCATCAGGGAGATGCTCCACTCCATTCATCATCTTTGAGGCTCTGAATGTCTGACAACATCTATTTCTATGTTTTAAAAACCTCTTTGTTCTCTCTGCAGAGCTGAGTTAGAAAAGCACGGGTACAAGATGGAAACCTCCTAGCTCTTCTGCTGAGTGTGGAATTGATTCACATTGAACTGTGGAATGACTGTACCCAGGAAAGAAGAAAACATGCAAAATGAGAAGACAGAGACTTAGTTCGTTATCTGCTTGAATTTATTATTGTTTTGTATGAAAAAATAAAGTTTTTAATCTTAGCCTAGTCCTGTGTTCAGCACTGAGTGACCTAGTAACTTGTGTTTCAGTTTTGCCTCAAGAGTTTATTTCGTAGTGACTCTGTTTCTCTTGGTAATTTCGTGTGGTTGCCAGTTTGACAGACTTGAAAGATAAAACCCACTTTCCTGCAGCAGCAGAAATCCAAACTCTCCAACCTCATCCTGTCATTTCTGAAGGGAGGACCTCTCTGGAGAAGATAGTTCTGTTCTCGTGCTTATTTAAACCTAGGAGTCTGTGCTGAAATTGCTTCCAATTTCCCAGTTACAGCAGTTCATCTGTATCACACAAACACTCCTGCTGAGAACGGAAATCAAACTTTCAACTCATTTCATGGAGGCCAACAGATAGTTGCCAAGTAGATACCACAGTAGTGACTGGATTCGATTACTCTCGGAGCTAGGAAACAGAAGGTGGAAATTACAAAACCCATTACCAGTTCCCTGAATCCTCCCCAAATAAGTGTTGAAGCTGGTGTGCACAAAGACAGGGAGTTAGGGTGATCCTGGAGCTGTCGGCCACGATTGCCAGTTAAACACTTCTTTAAGTTAAGGGGCAAATACGGCTGCGTACTCTTGGAATTTGAATTAGCCTTTTGCTTGTTGAGCAGCTCGCTGTGGAGAAGCTGAGATAATTGTTACTTGAAGTGACACTTTGGGATGAAAGCATCCGTTGATGGACACGCGGCACTGGTATTAAATGCTTTAACCTTGTTAACTAAATAACCGAGTCTCTGACGTTGTAATTGCACTTATTAATGCAAAATGCTAGGAAGCTTCCTCCTCCCTAAATTCTTTTGGTGGTGGAGGCAAGAGTCACTATGACCCTCACTGCTTTCCAAAGATAGTTCTGCAAAGGCTGAGACCTTCCATTGCTGCTTGTGCGACTGGATCCAGGGGACCCTGCTGTGGCAGGCGGATGGGACTGGATGATTTTTCAAGGTCCCTTCCAATCCTTAGTGTTCAGTGATTCTGTGAATGGTTTTGTGGAGTGGGATGTGACCAGTGGTGCTGGATGGCTTTGGTTTGATCCTGTACTGGTTGGGAAGAGAAGGGAGGCCCTTTTGTGGAGTGGGATGTGACCAGTGGTGCTGGATGGCTTTGGTTTGATCCTGTACTGGTTGGGAAGAGAAGGGAGGCCCTTTTGTGGAGTGGGATGTGACCAGTGGTGCTGGATGGCTTTGGTTTGATCCTGTACTGGTTGGGAAGAGAAGGGAGGCTTGTCCTATGCTCTACAAAATCGAATGTGGGCACGTAGCCCAACTCTGTACCCCTGGAGCTCGTCTGACAAGCAGCAAATGTGAAGTGTGCATTGTGTGGCAAAGAGTAGTGCAGGTGTCCTCAGGTTAGGAGTTGTTTAATTTCTGGAGGTGTTGGTGTTATTAATGCACCAGTGTTGGGAAGCTGAATAATGACACTGACCAAAATAAAATGACATAAAGGTTGTGGAGATGGCTGGTGCAGCCTTTGGGGCAGGGAACAGCTGCTTTCTGTGACAGGATTCTGCAAACCCGGCTAAAAAGCAGCCCTGTCTGGTCAGTTGTTAGCAGCAGAAGAAGCTGCAGGGGTAGAAAAGCATCTGCCTCAGAGAATCTTGGTGTTTGCTGAGCCACAGTTGTCTTGTGTCGGTGTCTTGTGCTTTCTTCACAGTCCGCTGAACTGGAAGGGAAGTCCGGGCTGAGCCAGTCTGTGGCTGTGCCCTCTTCAGCTGCTGCCACATGACCAGATACTTTGGGAACCTGTCTGCTTCAGGTGGCCTGGTTTATCTCTTTCTGTTTAGTCCTTGAGAGCTTTGGTGTTCTAGAGGGAAGTGGCAGTGGTTGGCCAGGATGTCGCTGTAGCAGTGACCCAGTTTACCTCTATTCCCCTGTGAAAGCATCTACTCTTCCTAAGGTGCTTGGAGGCTTGAGATTTGTAGGGTGGCCTTGCTAGGAGAGGTTTTGGTGAGGGGCAATGGGTGTGAGCTGGAACAGAGGAGGTTCCACATCAATATGAGAAGGAACTTCTTCCCAGTGAGGGTGACAGAGTACTGGAAGGGGCTGCCCAGGGGTGTTGTGGAGTCTCCTTCTCTGGAGATGTTTAAGACCTGCCTGGACATGTTCCTGTGTGACTTGGTCTAGGTGATCCTGCTGCGTCAGGGGGATTGGACTAGATGGTCTTTTGAGGTCCCTTCCAATCCCTAGTGATTCTGTGATTCTTTGGAGGATTTCCCTGGAGATGTTCCAGTGATGCCTGTTAACTTAGGAATGCTTTAGATGTGTGAGGGAGGACACGCTGAGAGAAGATGGAGGTTTGGGTGTTGGTTGAGAGCAGCTGAATCTCAGCAGTTACCTTCCTAAACTGGAAGATCATTGGGCCAGCTCAGCCTCTCTCAATTTGTAAAGTATTTTGTCCAAAGCTTGAAATCTAAGGAATATAGAGGAACTTTGTACAGGATGTGCAGCCTGGCAAGCGTGGGACTGTGGTGGACAGAGAAAGGTTTGACAAAGATCTGCGTGCAGGAGAGTTTGGGCTTTCCAGTTAAGAAAGTAGGTCGACATGTGGAGGTGTGCGTGTGGTGATTGTCTGGGTGTTGGCTCTTGGGTAGCCTCTGCTTCCTGTTGTTGGAAGAAGATTCAGGTCACAAAGAGGTTGATGGTGCCCTGTTTGAGGAGCTAACCTCATCAGGCCATCCCACACCTGACCCATCAGACTTTTGGACACAGTGTCCTCGCTCTGAGCCATGCTGGGTACATGGCATGTGTCCCCAGCTCTCTTCTGGATGAAGGCTGGAGTGGTGCTTTGCACTGAGGGGAAGGCAGTCTCCCTCTGCCCTAAATACCAAGGATGTCCCAAGGCAAAACCCTCTTCAGCTGCCTCAGAGGAAGGGTCTGTCATAGCGAATGTGTTCGGTGTCCCTGCTTTACCCCGAGCCTTACATTCACACGTAGAAGAAGTGCAGTCACAGATGAGCATCCAAAGTGGGGCACAATGTGAATGAGGGACAACTTTTGTCTCAGACAAGCCCCTGCTGTTTTCCCACCGGGTCCCAGCCTCCCTCTGCCAGCCTGCACAGCTGCACCAGGTGATGCTCCCGAGGTCACGGTGTGTCCAGTTCCCTGCTTTTTGCACCACGTCCACGCCGTGCTGTGCAGAACGAGTGAATCAGTTTAGGTCTCTATGGTTTGCCAAAGCTCTAACACATTTCCCACCACCCTTGGGAGACAGGGAGGTGTTTTCCCCTCTCTGAACTGTCTGCTAAATTCAAGCGCTGGGTGTGAGACCCCAGAACCTCCTGTTTCACTGGATGTGGTAGCAGGTAAATTCCTCTGTGTGTTTGAGTGTTTCATAGAATCATTAGGGATTGGAGGGGACCTTGAAAGATCATCCAGTCCTGGTAGCAGGTAAATTCCTCTGTGTGTTTGAGTGTTTCATAGAATCATTAGGGATTGGAGGGGACCTTGAAAGATCATCCAGTCCTGGTAGCAGGTAAATTCCTCTGTGTGTTTGAGTGTTTTATAGAATCATTGGGGATTGGAGGGGACCTTGAAAGATCCTCCAGTCCAATCCCCCTGCCACAGCAGGACCACCCAGACCAAGTCACAGTATCACAGTAGTGATAAGGTTGGAAAAGACCTTAAAGATCATCCAGTCCAACCTAAATCCAAATACACCAAGTAAACCTAACACCTAACATCTAAACCATGCCACTCAGAGTGGTCACAGAGTCAGTCAGGGTTAGAAGGGACCACAGAGCCATCCAGCCTCATTCAGCACTTCTCCCAACTGGGATTTATGGGGCATCAACCCAGCCACCCAGAAGAAGAGGAACACGCATCACAACCCGTGCACCTCTCACAAGGAGTGAGCCAGGACTCCACAAGTCGCTGCCTTCCCCTGCTTGAGCACTAACAAGGACTAGTAAGTCCTCTGAGGGCACGGGCTAGTATAGGAAGATCATGACCATAAAACCAAGGACTGTGAGGTCGCCTGTGTGCGGAAGAAGGGATTTATTTTGCACAGAGCGTTACAGTCCCAGCATTTCTTGCCTCGCGAGTGTCTGACTCTGCAGCCTGGATGATGATAATAATAATAATAATCTCTTAATGCAGGTATGATTTTTGTTTTTTGCATAATAATACAGCTAAATTTGACTTAATTCCACGGCATGCGGGGAAGTAAGAAGATTGATGCCCAGAAAGTTTTTGTGCTGGAATTTCACTGAAGAATTAATGTTACGTAACATTTCAAACGCGCCGAGATCCTTCAAGATGAAGCGTGTGATATAAATGTAAAATATTTGCAAACTATAATTTAGCAACCGCTTTAAAACCGCTGTGAGTATTCCAGCCTCTTACAGGCAGTGGGTGAGAGATCCTTTGTCAGCCGAGAGCTGAGGGCAGCCAATGTGAGATTCATTATGTAATTATATAGGAACATTAATTTCAAATTAATTTCAAGCGTCGCCTTCAACATCAGCAACCGAACGAGGAGTCCAAAGGCAGACGTTAATGCAGCTTAATACTTCTAATAAGCAAAGGCATTTGGAGTGATTTGCATAAATCAGATGATCAGCCCTCGCTTAATGGGCTTCCCAACACTCCCTGCCTCCCCTTCCCGTTCACCTTTGCTCACATCCAGACTGTGGCCCTGCTCCGTGTCTTCCCAGCTCTCTCGTTTTTCTCACCTCCTCCTTACACTGGCTTCACAGTAATCGAACAGACCTCCTGGAATCTGTCAGCAAAAAGGGAGGCTGTTACCTTTCTGAGGCTGCAGGTTTGGCCAGGAAGTGGAGGGTCCATTGAGAAGCCCTCCAGGAGAAGAGATGGCGAAGAGTAAAGCAGCAGATTAGGGTCTTGGGGGATGCTTGCCTACAGGCAGGGCAGGGAGATGAAAACCAGTCCATCAGCAAGTGAATGGGTCACATGTGATGGATAATGACCAGCTCTTTTCATCTATCCTGCAGCGAGCTCAGGGCTCTTAATGAAAAGAAGCAGGCACAGGGCACCTGCCGGAGGGTCAGCAGCCCTTGGAGCCCTCCTGCCATGAGCCTTTCCGAGGGAGTCTGTGANCGGGCACCTGCCGGAGGGTCGGCAGCCCTGCCAGTGCTGCAGCTGCAGCCCTCGGATCCCTCCTGCCATGAGCCTTTCCGAGGGAGTCTGTGAGCTGTAAAAGGGGAGGCTGAGCAGCTCTGGAGGGTGAGTGCTGGGCTGTGCTGCTCCTTGCCGTTGTGTTGGGCTGCAGTGTAGCTGTACAGTGCCAGGCTCTAACATCCATAAAGACCGAGGACAACTTGGCCCAGCCAGAGCTGTCCACAGGTGCTCTCAAGCTGGCAGCAGTGCCTGGCCCCTGCTTTTCAAGGCTTGAGTCAAGAACACCTCCTCTCCCTTGGAGCAAGCACATGAGTGGCTGTTGCCAGGAAAACCACAAAATGAAGGTGCAACGGTTCTGTTTGTGCTCAGCTCAGCCTTCTCCAGAGAAGGAGATGCTCATCAAAGATTTAGAAAATGGAACAAAAGAAGCAGAGAAAAACCACAGAACTGACTTGAGGGGGTTCCCCAAGGCAAGAAATGTGGGTGTTCTGCCTCCTGACAGGGTAGCTCGGAGGTAAATGCCACAGTACTCAATGAAGGAGTCCAGCGTGGGGCAGTGAGGATGATGAAGGAAGTGGAGCACCTCCCTGATGAGGAGAGGCTGAAGGAGCTGGGTCTCCTTAGCTCGGAGGAGACTGAGGAGTGACCTCATTAATGTCTCCAAATATGTGAAGGGTGGGTGTCAGGAGGATGGAGCCAGATTCTTCTCAAAGTCATCCCGTGATAGAATGCAGTGGGTGTGAGCTGGATCATAGGAGGTTCCACATAAATACGAGAAGGAACTTCTTCCCAGTGAGGGTGACAGAGCTCTGGAAGGGGCTGACAAGGGGAGTTGTGGAGTCTCCTTCTCTGGAGATGTTTAAAACCTGCCTGGATGTGTTCTTGTGTGACTTGGTCTAGGTGATCCTGCTGTGGCAGGGGAATTGGACTGGATGATCTTTCGAGGTCCCTTCTGATCCCTAATGATTCTATGATCTCAGTACAGTGAAGGTCCTGTGTACATGAAGAGCAGCTATAAGAGGTCAGACCAGAGGCTCCGTTCCCAGCCTGGCTAGGAGGAGTGTCCCTACTGCTAAAGCTTCCAGTCAGAGATGTGTCACTAGCATTGCTGGCAAGTAGATCTGGGTGTCCTGGTTTGAGCAGGGAAATGGTCACGGAGGAGCATTTTTGCCGTGGTAGGAAGGTGCCTCCTTAGTGTGAGCTGGTGGCTTTCATAGCTCTGATGAGCAACCAGCAGCAGCGATCGCCTGAGGCACTTCAGCCTGCGCTCTGTCGTGAGCGCTGCTAATCGCCATCACTGATTGCTCCTTACTGAGACTTGAAGTGATTGGAGAAACTGCCCGATGCTTCAGCCTGCTGCTGAAAATGTCTTGAAAACAAACGTGGGGTTCATTTAGGAGGGGAGGGGGCAAGTCAGATATCGCATTAGTGGAGCTGGAGAAAATGCATGAGGAAAGAAAAAGCTGTAAGTGATACAGCAAGAGAGACGTGGAAATGCAAAAGAGACAAAAAACCACAACAGCCATTGGGCTGAAGAGGCTGAGACATGGGGAACTCCAGCTGGGACCAGATCAGAGGCAAAGGACTGGGACTTCCTCGGGGATGAGCTTGTTTCACTGAATCACAGCGTGTGAGGGTTTGGAGGAGACCTGTACAGATCATCCAGTCCAACCCCTCTACCAGAGCACAGCCACCTAGTGTAGGTCACACAGGAACACATGCAGGTGGGGTTGGAATGTCTCCAGAGAAGGAGACTCTGCAATATCATCTCTGGGCAGCCTGTTCCAGGGCTCCGTCACTGTCATGAAAGGGTTTTTCCTGATGTTTACAGGAACCTCCTGTGCTCCAGCTTGTTGCCCCTTGCTCTATCATAGAATCACAGAACATTAGGGATTGGAAGGGACTTCGAAAGATCATCTAGTCCAATCCCCCCACCACAGCAGCATCACCCAGACCAAGTCACACAGAAACATATCCAGGGGGTCTTAAACATCTCCAGAGAAGGAGACTCCACAGCCCCCCTGGGCAGCCCCTTCCAGTGCTCTGTCAGCCTCATGGTGAAGAAGTTCCTTCTCATATTGATGTGGAACTTTCTATGTTCCCGCTTATACCCACTGCTCCTCATCCTATCACTAGATGACACTGGGAAGAGCCTGGCTCCATCCTCCTGACACCCACCCTTCACATATTTATAGACACTGATGAGGTCACCCCTCAGTCTCCTCCTCTCCAAGCTCAGGAGACCCAGCTCCCGGGATGCGTACCCACGCCTGAGTGCTGTAGGTGTCTTGCCAGCCTCTGGTTTGCAGAGTGGCACCAAAACCTGGCCCGTGGCTCTCTGTGTGAGCATACCCATGGTATAAAACCATGGCAGGCTCCCAGATGGGTGGGTGTCCTTTGGGGAGAAACCCTTCCCAGGGCAGATCTGCTCCTGCAGGAGGGATTTCTGGTTTGCTTGCTTTGAAATGCTGTGGTAGCTGCAGGTTCTCCAGGGACACCTCATGGTACAAGCCCTCGCACGTCCCTAGTCAGGACGCCTCTGGGCAGAAACTTTCCTCTTTTAAGAAAACACTTAGTTCCTGAAGCCAAGAGCCACTCTGGGAATGTACTGGCCGAGCTACATGTTTCAGATCTGAGATCAGGAAGTTGTACAAGGGTTGCTGGCACTGGTTTATGCCAAGGTAGGAGGCGGCTGGGTAGGTGGAGGTCCCTCTCCAAAGCCCTGACTGCCACCCACCAGCCAGAACCTGTGCCCTGGGTGCAGGGGTGGCAGCCAGCCCCACCAGGGATTTGCCAGGCAGGGTCTTCTGCTGTGTCAGCTGTTGGGCAGGGTTTCAGCAGCTCCCAGGTGAAATGGTATGAAATAAAACATCAGGTTTGGGCAGGTTCCCAGCACCCACCCAGCAGAATTTCTGCTGCTTTAAGGAGTTCACAGGCTGAGACCCTGTGGGTCATTGGTATGAGACCTGATGTGAGGAAGAATTTTTTGCCAGAAAGGGTGGTCAGGTGCTGGAATGGGCTTCCCAGGGAGGTGGTTGAGTCGCCATCCCTGGGTGTGTTTAAAGATCATTTAGATGAGCTGTTGAGGGATGTGGTTTAGGGGTGAACTTGCTGCTGTGGCAGGGGGATTGGACTAGATGATCTTTCAAGGTCCCTTCCAATCCCTAATGATTCCATGATTCTATGATCCTGCTCTGGCAGGGGGATTGGACTAGATGATCAAGATCCCTTCCAACCCCACATGTTCTGTGATTCTGTGATGCTGTGACGTGATCTCCGGCGAGCAGATTTTTGTGGGCTCTGCAGAAGCGCGTTCCCCAGGCACCCCCACTATTGTGCCAACTCTGTGTGATCACTGTAATCAGCCAAAGCAATTACAGACTAACCTGCCACACACACAGTATTCTAGTTACACATTAAGGATGTTCTTTCAAAATTGGTAGAAGCCCTCTATTTCAGCAGCGGGAAGAAAAGCCTCCGTCGGTACTCACCTCCTTCTTCTCACGCTTCACTTCGGCGGAGCCTCGAGTACACTTGCAGTGCGAACTTGCACCTTGGAAAATATTTGTGTTTTAAAAACAGCGCATTAAAGCTCGGAGCCTGCAAACACTAATGCACAGGAGTGACTTCATTTGTGCATTAGGAGTATTTCAGTTAAATGGCCTCATGTTTGCAGAGTCGGATTCTGAGAGGAAATGTAGCAGCGAGCGTCGTGCTGCCGTTGGTGCAAAAATTAATGGATGCGCTGTTTAGAGACAAGCTCCGCCGCCTGGGTGGGTTTTTTTTTTGCTTCTGTGTTGTTGGAAGAAACAAGTAAATAAAGTCTGAGGGAATGGGAATTGGAAATGGAGGGAATGAAGTGAAAACATGCAGAGTGTTCAAGATGTGAGGCACAGCTGCTCCAGCCTGAAACGTCCCAGGTTCAGAGCAAAGACAACTTTACCCCTTCCCTCTGACCCAGGATTTAGTAACAATCTTGATCCGTCTTTTCGCACCTAAAATAATCCTTTCATCCGTCTGGTCTCCATCAACCCGAGAGGTTAAAGCTTTCCCTTCAGCTCTGATTATCATGGATGTGCCGCTGTATGAGTGGAGACCCTGGTTTTGTCCAGGACTGGCCTCTGCATTCAAACTCAAATGCATTTTTCCTTCCGTAGTTCACACGCCGATTTGTTTAATGCTCTGAGTATTCAGTACGGTCTTCAGACAAAGCATTTGGAGTTGAGCTGCTGCAGGGCCACTTTTTAGCTAGAAGAGTGAACATCTTGTGATTTAGGACGGCGAGCTGTGCTTGCTCAGATGCTGGAAAGAAGAAGCTGAGGTCAACAAGCATCACTCCTAGAGGGAACGCAGAAAGTTTTCACACAGAAAACAAATCTCTTCAACTAATTCAATCTGCTCATTAATGACTTGGAAGAGGGATTAGAGAGCGCTGTCAGCAGGTTTGCTGATGACACAAAGCTGGGAGCAATGGCCAACACCCCAGCAGGCTGTGCTGCCATCCAACGGGACCTGAACAGGCTGGAGAGCTGGTCAGGGAGACATCTAATGAACTGTAACAAGGACAGTGCAGAGTCTGGCTCTATTTGGGAAATAAGCCAATAAGACATTTAGTTCACCCCCCACAAAAACCCTGCTTGAAAAGACATACATCCAGAGACACTCAGAGATTCATCACCATGTTCTTACATAACTGAGTCGAAACCTCGATTTCCAAAGCCCAAAAAGGCTTCCAGCCATTCCTGCTCCTGTGGAACTGTGGTGCCCACAAAGTCCATGCTCATGTCCCTCAGCGTCGGCATTTTACAGTCTGACTCTCTGCTTTATGGGCTTCCATCCCAGAATCATAGAATCATTCAGGTTGGAAAAGAGCCTTGAGATCATCAAGTCCAAGCAATACCCCTACTCTACCAACGTCATCACTAGACCAGACCTCTAAGCTCCACATGTAAACGATCTTTAAACACACCCAGGGATGGTGACTCAACCCCCTCCCTGGGCAGCCTGTTCCCATCCCTGACCACTCTTCAGGTAACTTTTTCTTTCCCAATGTCCAGCCTAACCTTCTCCTGGCTCAGTTTGAGGCTGTTCCCTCTTGTTCTTGTACTAATGACCTGTGAGAAGACACCAGCACCCACCTCTCCACGAATTCCCTTCAGGTAGTTGTAGAGGGACGCAGCGCTCTTGAACGGTGAAGTGGTTCCTGCTGTCATCACTCCAAGTTAGCAGCAGCTAAATGAAACGTATATCTAGAAGAACCCCATAAATCCCCCACAGGAGCCCCTAGTTAAACAACTTTTATCCTGGCCTGTCAATTACTAATAGTAGTCCACAGGTCCATGGCTGGCTCAGGCCAGCCCTCCTCGCACATTCCTTTGTCAGTACCAGGACATTTCATGACAAGAGGTTTTCTACTGCATCATGACCCGCAGAAGCTTGGCATCCCTGCTGGAGACCTGACCACCACTTTCTCTGGTGTGGCTCTCCGCATCCGTCCAGCTCTCAGAAACACAAAGGCTCCTGAGTGAAGCTTGATGATACTCCTCACGATACACAGGTCCTCTTGGAGGAACAGCCTTCCAAAGCGGTATCTGCCTCTTCTTCCCAAAGAGACACCTTTTAAACAGTAACTGCCGTGCATTTCTGACTGTGAATATGTAAATGGGGGGAAATGAAAATGCATCCGCTGTCACACCGAACAACATCGCAGCCTCGAACTCCAGAGCCATTCAGGATGATTTGCTAGCGCTTGGTGCTCCAAGCTGAAGTGCCAAAATTGCCTGTCTCGTGCAATTTTCAAACATTCCACCCGCACAGTGCAAATCAAAAATAGCTCTTTCCAAGAGAGAGCAAACTCCATTTAACATGTTTTGCAAAGGACTAAACAGCTTTCCTATTTCAGGTGAAGAGCAGAGAATGCGTCCTTTGTGCTGCGCTTGCCGAGGACTCGCCGTAGCGTAAGTTCCAGGTAGTTTTGGAGATGCTATCACGTACTGCACCTCTGTGATTACTGCTCAAACCTGCTGTCACCCAACTTTGTAAGCTCAGCGGGGCAGAATTAATTTCTATTGCTTTTAATTTCTGAAGGAATGGAAATTATTTACGTTAAAATTAATTTTGAAAGACTAATCAGAGAATCACAGAGCATTAGGGATTGGAAGGGACCTCGAGAGGTCATCCACTCCAATCCCCCTGCCACAGCAGGATCACCCAGACCAAGTCACACAGGAACACATCCAGGTGGGTTTTAAACATCTCCAGAGAAGGAGACTCCACAATCCCCCTGGGCAGCCCGTTCCAGTGCTCTGTCACCCTCGCTGGGAAGAAGTGCCTTCTCATATTGATGTGGAACCTGCTATGTTCCAGCTGACACCTTCAATCCAGAGGAGGCAGGTTTGATGGAAGGGAACTGAATAAGGAAGATTAGAGTGATATTTAAAGATACCTGAAACCTTAAAAACCATTCCTGGTCTACCAGTAGTGAGTGAGTGTCAAAAAATTCAATAGCTCATGAAAAACTGTGATGATCTACCCTTCGTGGACTTGAGGATTTCTTGTGGTGGTGCAGGATGGTATCCTGGGGTGGATTAGAAGGTCTGTGTTTAGTAGATTGAGAGAGGTTCTTCTCCCCCTGCTACTCTGCCCTGGTGAGACCACGTCTGGAATATTGTGTCCAGTTCTGGGCCCCTCAGTTCCAGAAGGACACAGAGCTGCTGGAGAGAGTCCAGCACAGAGCCACAAAGATGATGAAGGGAGTGGAACACCTCCCTTGTGAGGAAAGGCTGAGAGAGCTGGGTCTCTTGAGCTTGGAGGAGACTGAGAAGTGACCCCATTAATGTTTGTAAGTATGGAAAGGATGGGTGTCAGGAGGATGGAGCCAGGCTCTGCTCGGTCTCATCCAATGATAAGACAACGGGCAAAGTGTGTCAGCTGGAACAGAGGAGGTTCCACATAAATATGAGAAGGAACTTCTTCATGGTGAGGGTGACAGAGCACTGAGAGCGGCTGCCCAGGGAGATTGTGGAGTCTCCTTCTCTGAAGGCATTTAAAACCCACCTGGATGTGTTCCTGTGCAACTTGACCTAGGTGATCCTGCTGTGGCAGGGGGATTGGACTAGATGATCTTTGGAGGTCCCTTCCAATCCCTAATGTTCTCTGATTCTGTGAATCTCCAGCATCATGGCTGGTACAATAATGGGACTTTTGCTCCCAAAGCGCTGGTCAAACACCTCCCCAGGATTTGCACTGTGCAGAAAACATCTCCCTGACCCTTTCTCAGCACCTCAGCAAAACGCGCCTACAACCAAACACTTTCTCACTCTCTATGTCAAAATCACAGAATCATAGAATCATTAGGAATTGGAAGGGACCTCGAGAGATCATCTAGTCCAATCCCCCTGCCGTAGCAGGACCACCTAGACCAAGTCACACATGACGATGCACATTCTTCTGAGTGGATAAAGCTACCAGCTCCAGAGTCAAGAAGTCCAGGTATTGAGAAGCTGAGGTCCAGCAAAAGCCATTTTTACCTTCTAGCTGTCTCACACACATTTCCCACGAGCTGTGGCAGGTTTCCAGCACAGCTGAATCCAGATGTTGGTGCTTTCAGAAGCATGCAATTCGTTTGCGTAGTAGAAGTGCCTGATACCTGTCATCCGAGGCTCACGTTGCTTTTCCCTCTGCACTGCACCGCTGGTGACTGATGGCTGGAACCAGCCTGGTGGCGCCAGCTTGGCTGCTCCATGTGAGACGCACACAACCTCGACCAAACCCCTCGATTTGGGGAGTTGTTTCTCATTTGCATGCATTTGCACATCTCCAAGCAGTACTTGGTAGTCCAACAGGTAAGTTACGAAGATGAATTGGCAAGGTCCTTATTTGCAGGGAGTGATTTGTCTCCAGTAGAATGCAGATAGGTTGGTAGAAAGGTGCCTTCTTGAGGAGTGAGAGTCAGAGTCGTCAGCTCACTTTCAGAGCCATGCTAACTTGCTTGATTTGCATAGCGCAGCAAAGAAAATCCAGCTCTCCTGCTGTTTTCCATTTCCCGAGAGCCCCCTTCTCCCCTCTCACCAGCCCTCCCTTTGCTCGTCCCCCATGAATTGAAAACGCTGCTGGTATCGTTTTCTGCACACAAAAAGCCAAGAGCTTGCAACCTCCCGCTCCTGTCAGACATGGAGCCCTGCTCTGGCTGAGAGCTGGGGGGTCTGTGTGGCCACGTCACAGGATCACAGAACATTAGGGTTTGGAAGGAACCTCGAGAGACCATCTAGCCCAATCCCACTGCCGCACCTAGACCAAGTGGCGCAGGAACATGTCCAGGTGGGCTTTAAACATCTCCATCTCCAGAAAGGAGACTCCACAACCCGCTTCAGCAGCCCCTTCCAGTGCTCTGTCACCTTCACTACGAAGAAGTTCCTTCTGATATTTATAGGGAAGCTCCTCTGTTCCAGCTGACACCCACTGACCCTTTTCCTATCACTAGATGACATTGAGAAGAGCCTGGTGTCGGTTTCTGCATCAAGTCTTTCGGGCCACAGATGCCAAGTACAAGATGGTAGATCAAGCCCTTTGCAAAGCCCTACAGATCAGTTGATACTCTCCTCCCACAAAAGGAAGGTGGAAACATGCAGTCCATAGGCAGTGACCATTCGTGGTCACTGATGGGCACCAAGTAACCCAGCAGCTTGTGTGGGCATGCAGCTCATCTTCCTGGTGCCACCACCTACAAGGGTTTTGTGTGGGTAAGCCAAAGCAGTGAAAGCATCTAGTTAGCTTCCCTTCCAGGGAAGCTTTCCTGCCATAAAGAACCTCTGCAAAGGAACGAGAGGGAAGGGGGGAAGCAGAGATCTTGCAGTTTTCACCTGGATACTGTTGCTATAGGAACCAATTACAGAGCATCTCGGTGCCACCACCGTACCAGGAAATGTGCTCACCCTTAACAGCGGGCAGAGTGGTGTATCCACATCAGCCCTGCTGGGATGGGACCTCCTTGGCTGCTGGTGCCCAAGTGGGGCACGGGGCTCCCTTGCCCAGTGGGGCAAGATGGGGAAAGAGCAATAATCTCTCCACGTCTGCAAAGAGTGGTGGTAGTGGTGGTCAGAGGGCTGCTGAAGCAAATGGCCAGTCTTGGAGGGTCTGTGGTGGGGAGGGAGGATGAGAAGAAGCCAAGAGGTAACAACAGAAGTTAGGACTTTTACTGCAAATTGATCAGGACAGAGAAAATGTATGTAAGCTCAGGAAGAAATGGGGTGGTCCTGTGTGACTTGGTCTAGGTGATCCTGCTGTGGCAGGGGGACTGGACTGGATGGTCTTTCGAGGTCCCTTCCAATCCCTAATGATTCCATGAAGAGGTTTAACTTCTTGTCTCAGCCGTGGAAGAGGTGGGTGCCATTAAAGGTGGAAACCTTGGAGAGTGAAGCTGCTTTAGAAGAAAAAGCCCGGCTTGATGTTAGTTCTGTGCCCTGGGATCCTTGGATGAAAAGACTAAACAGAAAGACCAATCTTGCTCCTCTAATAAAACCTTGATAGCTTTTGGCATAGCTATTAGTTTCAGCCCTTGAAACCCCATCTCAGTGGCTGCAGCTCTGTGTCATTATCCCACTGCCGGCCGCGCATCTCTGCTTGATGGTCAGCTACAAGTGCACAGATTGCAGCTCCTGAAGCTGGGGCTTATCAGCTGCACATTAGGGCAACTCTTGACCCTTGGTTTGTGGGGAACGCTTCATTGGCCACGAGGAATAGACCACAGACAACAAGTTAATAACCTTTTCCTACCAGTTCAACAGGAGAAGTAACTGCAAAATGGGCACTGCTGGAAGAGCCTGTGTCAGAGGAGAGGGGTGCTAATCGCTGCTGGGGGAGGCGGCGAGGCCGGGCAGAGATTCAACTGAACGACATGAAGGACACCTGTGCTCAGCAAAGCACTTCAGTAGCTGCCTGATTTTTGACCAGAACCACACCGAAGCGTGAGCCCGTCGGAAGCGATGAAGGATGGGACAATCTAAGGGTGGCTCAACACAGCGGCGGCGGCGCCTAGCAGGAGCTCGAGTGTGCAG
This sequence comes from Rhinopomastus cyanomelas, assembly GCA_013400115.1. Lineage (NCBI taxonomy): Eukaryota > Metazoa > Chordata > Aves > Bucerotiformes > Rhinopomastidae > Rhinopomastus > Rhinopomastus cyanomelas. Next base: position 46,835 of record VXBP01001605.1, read on the forward strand.
AAGGGAGACTTTCAAATGGCTCAGGGTAGACAGCAGGTAGGCGAGCAGAGGTCAGGTGAAGGCTCGAAGCATGGCAGAGGAGGAAGGTGGCAGCGACGCGAGCGAATTAGAAGCGATTATGGGAAATGGCAAGTGGATTGCAGTGAATCTTCTTGATGGCCTATTTGTAGGCTGCGACTCAACAAAGGTTGGAACCTGTTTACCATGTGGTGCCTTTTAACTCTCACGAATTAATGGAGCCTCCCTAAACAACTCCTGATAAATGCACCACTTCACAAAATTACACAGTTTATATAAGGAAGCCCAGACTTCGCTTGTCAACTGATATAAACACGATATAATTGCCTTTTCTCAAAGACGTGCATTAAAAAACACGACCCCAACAAACTGAGCAGAAGAGAACGACACAGACTATCACTTGCCGCTTCTTCACCGCCAATAAACTCAGTTTCATAGACTCATCAACTTTGGAAGAGACCTACAGGATCAACAAGTCCAACGGTCACCCCAACTCCACCTTGCCCACTAAACTCTTCTCCCTAATGCCACATGTTTTTTGAACCCCTCCAGGGATGGTAACTCCAACCCCTCCCTGGGCAACCTGTTCCAATCCCTGACCATTCTGTCAGGGAAGAAGATTTTCCTAGTGTTCAATCTAAACCTCCCCTAGTATACCTTGAGGTGGTTTCTTCTCGTTCTCTTGACCAACCCCTACAGCGTCATTTCAGGTACTTGTAAAGAGCAATAAGGTCTCCCCTCAGCCTCCTTTTCTCCACACTAAACAACCCCAGTTCCCTCAGGTGTTCCTCATCTGTCCTCCAGGCCCTTCATGAGCTTCATTGTTCTTCTTTACACCCACTCCAGTATCTCAAGATGCTCATATTGAGATGCCCAACAATGACCCACAATGTCACCACTAGATGACACTGAGCAGAGCCTGGACCTCGAAAGATCATGCAGTCCAATCCCCCTGCCACAGCAGTATCATAGAATCATAGAATCATTAGGGATTGGAAGGGACCTTGAAAGACCATCCAGTCCAATGCCCCTGCCACAGCAGGATCACCTAGACCTTTTTTAGGTTCCTTTGCCCTTCCTTCAACCCCATCTAGAGCACAGTTAGGAGGTTGGGTCCTGATATTCAGTTGGGTTGAGGCTTTTAAAAACTCCTCATGCAAATAATGATCGATCGACGTCGCTTCTTCCCCCAAACTAAAAACAAACCCACAATATTTTCTCCCCACAAATCACAAGAGGAAAAACATCCTGATTAGCAAATGATTTTTGAGTCCTTTCATCAAGCAAAACCTGGATCTCGAGGCTCAAATAGAGAAGCCACCTCTTGTGGTTGGGTTTTTTCCTGAAGGAGCCTGTCCAACGAGAAATCTTTGACAGGCTTGAAACACTGCAGCAACCTTTAATTTAGAGAAATTATTTCCAGTAGGGAAAGCGCCTGGTCATGTGCAGGGCTCAAATTAGGGCCAACAACAACAACAACAACAAACCCCCCCTTGAAATCAAGATGCATCATCCCATCAGCCTCCGCTCAGCTCGGAGGCTGGTTTGTGCCTCCCCAGCAGCTGTTCAAATGAGGAGGTGCCCCGAGGAAAGATCTGCACAAATGACTGGCTCCTTGTTTGGGGAGTCTTTATTCAGCTCCTTGCCTCTCACCTAAGCCCCTGAGCCAGCTCGTCGCCTTTGTGCTGGGGGATGATTATAATAATTATTGGAAAACAATTGGAGTGTGATCAGGCGGGGAGGGCAGTAATTGAAATATTGACAGGTGGTGGCTTTGTGCTGAGCAGGAGGTTTTCAGCTCAGCTGTGCTTGGAAGGGCTCCCAGCCAGGATGCTTCGGATAAGTTCTTTAATTAACTGTGTTATAGATTTTACTACAAGTTTCAAAGACCATGACAAGGCTTTCTAGAAGAAGCTCTGGATGTCAAACCTGTCATGTTCTGTTGAGGAATGCTGTAGGACACGTTGTTGGGTTGGGGTTGGTTTATATAGATGATGAGCAGAAAGCCAAGAAGATTTTTGTCTTATCTATGATTAAATATCATTGACAGACTTCTCTGGAGATATTTAAAACCCACCTGGAAGGAACTTCTTCACAGTGAGGGTGACAGAGCACTGGAAGGGGCTGCCCAGAGGGATTGTGGAGTCACCTTCTCTGGAGACATTTCAAACCCTCCTGGACATGTTCCTGTTTGACTTGGTCTAGGTGATCCTGCTGTGGCAGAGGGATTAGACTGGATGATCTCTCGAGGTCCCTTCCAATCCCTGATGTTCTGTGATTCTGTGAAAACATCACTGACACATGATATTGTGTCAATTGGGTGATGGTTGCATCACGAAGGGCAGAATTTAATGCCCAGACAACCATGCAAGTGGTCAGAGGATGACAGAATCACAGAACATTAGGGATTGGAAGGGACCTCAAAAGATCATCTGGTCCAATCCCCCTGGCAGAGGATGACTAGTTCTTAAGGATTCTGTGAGTATATTTGGGGATGGGATGCAGATACTAGGCTCTTCTCAGTGGAAAAGGTTGTCCTGGCCAGTTGTAGATGCCCCATGCCTGGTAGTGTTCATTCTGTCTATCTGTCTATCTATCTATCTATCTATCTATCTATCTATCTATCTATCTATCTATCTATCTATCTATCTATCTATCTATCTATAGATTTCTCTTCTGTTCCATCTATCTATCTGTCTGTCTATCTGTCTACCTACCTCCCTCCCTCCCTCCCTCCCTTGCTCTGCAGACATTGATGGAAATAGTGTAAACAGGTCCTTATTTGAACACCCCAACTATGCTGGGGTTTTTTTTTTAAATAATGGACTCACAGCCAAGCAATTGTAGACTCAGAAAGCCCTGATCTCAACAGGGATGGGGAGGACAAAAGCCCCGGGCTACAGCAAGTGACCTGCGATGCACCTCGGAAGCCTCTCTGGAGGCATGGGGGTGAGGACAGGGGAGGGCATGCCTCCTCCTCCCATCTCCTCCCTTCCCCAAACCCAGGGAAGCAACACCTGACTGTTTATTTCTTAACTTTCCCGTTAAAAACAAGATTCTATCACACTGCCTGCCTCTACTTAACACTGCTGTCTGCAGCACTTTACTCATACAGCAAGGGTCAGAGTACCACAGATTCACAGAACAGTAGGGATTGGAGGGGACCTTGAAAGATCATCTAGTCCAATCCCCCTGCCACAAGTCATGACGAACACGTTCTAAAACGACCACAGAAAGCTGCTAGGCTCATGANCCCTTGCTCTGCAGACATTGATGGAAATAGTGTAAACAGGTCCTTATTTGAACACCCCAACTATGCTGGGGTTTTTTTTTAAATAATGGACTCACAGCCAAGCAATTGTAGACTCAGAAAGCCCTGATCTCAACAGGGATGGGGAGGACAAAAGCCCCGGGCTACAGCAAGTGACCTGCGATGCACCTCGGAAGCCTCTCTGGAGGCATGGGGGTGAGGACAGGGGAGGGCATGCCTCCTCCTCCCATCTCCTCCCTTCCCCAAACCCAGGGAAGCAACACCTGACTGTTTATTTCTTAACTTTCCCGTTAAAAACAAGATTCTATCACACTGCCTGCCTCTACTTAACACTGCTGTCTGCAGCACTTTACTCATACAGCAAGGGTCAGAGTACCACAGATTCACAGAACAGTAGGGATTGGAGGGGACCTTGAAAGATCATCTAGTCCAATCCCCCTGCCACAAGTCATGACGAACACGTTCTAAAACGACCACAGAAAGCTGCTAGGCTCATGACTCCGGCGCTGCTTTGTACCACTGCAGCTCTGAGGGTGCAGAGCCGGTGGCCAGTGTCCTGCCAGGCTCAGTTGTCCCTTTGTGGGATCTCCCTTCCAGCCTCTGTGCCCCCGCCTGATTCACCGGTGTCGCAGGAGCTGCTGCGAAACGCATTCCCTGCGCCGAGGAAGAGCCGGTATAAATATTCTCAATAAATAAATAACAGTTGTCATTTCCAAAATATGACAATCTCCAGTTGCCTGCGCTCCGACTGAATGACATGTCATTTATCCTAATAGATGTGCATGCATGCATCGTGCAGAAGAGTGAGTCACCTAATTCTTATTCACCTCAGCCTTGGTCTCAGCTGGGGGCAAGTGCCTCTAACAGGGTTTGGATGGATCAAATCACAAGCAGAAAAATCTTGGTCAATTATAGACGCCTGAGGCTAAAGGGAGGCGTCTTTTTATCTTTCTTTCTTCCCCCCCCTTAATCTCGCTGAGCTCCTCCTAGGCACAGGCTTACAGAAGGAGCAAATCAATCTGCAATCTGTGGAATTTCTGGGAATATCTCTCCCCCCTGTAATTTAACGTGACTCAATTCTCCGTCCCGACAATACAAGCGGTGAGAACAGCTCCTAATCCTATTGGCGTAGCCTCTTGTCAGCACCTCTTTATTTCACTGCTCTAAAGGCTCAACATGTTTTGATTTACAATAAGCACTAAGATAACTGCAGGTGCCCCCTCTAAAAGCGAGGTTAACTCACCTGAGATGAGTTCTTTTCTTGCAAACAAAAGCAGCACATGAGCAGGAAGCACAATTAATACAGGTGCTTCCCTGAAACTTAGCAAATGCCATTTGGCTGGGAATGACATAAATCCCCATTAGGCTAACAGGTCCCAGAGGCTTGATTTGTGTTCTTCCTGGAGAGGAAGGACTTAAGCAACAGATAAATGGAGCGATGATGGTTGGGGGAAAGGAATCCTTGCACTTACAGGGTATTGATTTGATGGTAAAAACGACTAGGGTGCTCCTTGGTAGTCGTGTTTTTAAATATGCAAATGCCTTCATAGAACAAAACCAGACAGCCCAGTCGAGGTGGCAATTCCCAAGGTAGCAGATTTTTGCTGCTCCTGTGTATTTGTGGTCTGAAACATGAATCTCTTGATCACAGAATCACAGAATCATCATGGCTAGAAAGGACCTCCAGAGTCATCGAGTCTAACCTTTACCCTAGTATCACAGTATCACAGTAATGATAAGGTTGGAAAAGACCTTAAAGATCATCCAGTCCAACTGACTTGATGCTTTCCTGTGTGATTCTCTTTGTATTTGCAGTCTGAGACAGAAATCTCTTCATGGTTTGCTGCTTGGAGATATTAAAGACAGATCTTGCTGTGAAGGACAAGGGGCAGTGGGTGTCAGCTGGAATATAGGAGGTTCCATATAAATATGAGAAGGAACTTCTTCCCAGTGAGGGTGACAGAGCACTGGAAGGGGCTGCCCAGGGGGGTTGTGGAGTCTCCTTCTCTGGAGATGTTTAAAACCCTCCTGGATGTGCTCCTGTGTGACTTGTTCTATGTGATCCTGCTGTGGCAGGGGGTTTGGACTGGATGATCTTTCGAGGTCCCTTCCAATCCCTAATGACTCTGTGATTCTGTGAAGCATTGCCTTGGGTCTCCATGAGAGCAAAAGGATGCTCCTTCCCAGCTCTCCAGAGGAGGATCCTGCAGGGTGCATCTCCAGCTCCCCATGTGGCCCTTTGCACCACCAGGAGAGAAGCTCCATCCCCTTGGAAAACAGGGAACAGGGCACATCCAGTGTGAACACTTGGCAAGAGGAAGGTGTAAGGATATCATCGCTGCTGCAGTCTAAAAGCTAGTTCACGGTGGTACTTAGATTATAATTCCTCTATTTCCTTCGTAATTCCTCTATAACTGCTTTAAAAACACACACCAAGATTACCTTATGCAAACAAACAAATGGGAAACGAAGCCGAGACACTTAATAGATCATCAGACAAACAACTACAATTACCTTGACAGGTACATTACGCTGCTTGAGACATCCAGCTGCATCACCACCCAGCCCAGCACCCTCTCTTGCTTCACCCAAAAGCTGTGCTCTGACTGATGAGGGCTCTTGATCTGCAGTTTTGAACAAGTTGGGCTGTGATTTTTGTAGCTACCCCTATTCTAGTGGATCTCTGCAGCCCTGTTGTCTTCAGGGTTCCTATGATCCCGCCAGGAGTCAGCCCAGGGGGGCTGTGGACTCTCCTTCTCTGGAGACGTTTAAAACCTGCCTGGATGTGTTCCTGTGTGACTGGATCTAGGGGATCCTGCTCTGTCAAGGGGATTGGACCGGATGATCTTTCAAGATCCCTTCCAATCCCTAATGTTGTGTGATCCTGTGATACAGAGTGATTAGGGACTGGAACAGGCTGCCCAGGGAGTGGGTAGAGGCACTGTCCCTGGAGGGGTTCAAAAACAGGCAGACATGGAGATTCAGGAGGAGTTTTGGTGTTTAGGGGTTGTAGGGTGGATGGCTGGACTTGATGATCTTGACAGTCTTTTCCAACCTTGATGGGTCTGTGATCCTGTACAGACAGCTGATCGCATCATCTGGGTGCAATGCTGGAAGCTGAAGCGCTGAGTGGGGCCGGTCCCTTTCTCTTCCCTATATTCTAATCAGCAAATAACTTCCAGTACAAAGAAATTTGTGTTGGACTAGATGATCCTCAAGGTCCCTTCCAACCTGTGAAATTAAAGGGATAAAGCTTGATGAATTCCCCACACACCTCCCCAGGAATCCACTGCACACCCCAAACGTTCTCCGTTATCAACTGGATCTCGTGTCAAGAAAAAAACCTCCTTCCCTTGAAAACCCAGGATTCGTTCAGACAGCTGCAGCAAAAATTTACCAGCCCCGGTGTGCAGACACAACCTGCTCCAGGAGTGACAAGCTGATGTGGTTGTATGCTCAATTAAACCCACTCTTCCTTTTTAAACCAGTGCATTAGACTACTAAATCGTGCGCCAGTTGTCTCGTACGCTCTGACTACATCAGGCTTCAGATGCCAAACTTTGGCTGCCAACCTTAACTTGGTGATTTGGAGAAGAAAGACTTAGCACGGCTCCCCTTTTCTTTGACAGATATCAAAGTAAAATAAAAATTGCTTTAGAGTTGTTTTCCTTTCTATAGAAAACATGCAGCTTCCTTCCCCAGGCAACAGTTCTTCAGGATGTGATGTGCAAGCCCAAGTAGGAAAGCCCTGCTTGCCAGAAGGCTCAAGAGCGAGCCAATTCCAGCTGATGGTGGGGATGGAGAGATAGTACCTGAAAATCCAGCCCTGATGGTCCAAAAAGCCTGCTTTGAAAACTTTAACAACTATAGGACGAGTGGCAGTGGGTGTCAGCTGGAACATAGGAGGTTCCATATAAGTATGAGAAGGAACTTCTTCCCAGTGAAGGTGACAGAGCACTGGAACAGGCTGCCTAGTTGGGTTGTGGAGTCTCCTTCTTCGCAGACATTTGAAACCTGCCTGGACATAGAATCATGGAATCATTAGGGATTGGAAGGGACCTCCAAAGATCATCCAGTCCAATCCCTCTGCCACAGCAGGATCACCTAGACCAAGTCATAGAATCAGTCAGGGTTAGAAGGGACCACAGGACCATCCAGTTCCAACTCCCATGCCATGGGCATGTTCCTGTGTGACTTGGTCTCAGTGATCCTGCTGTGTCAGGGGGATTGGACTGGATGATCTTTGGAGGTCCCTTCCAATCCCTAGTGTTGTGTGATTCTGCGGATGCAGTTGCTCTCCCCACAAGCTCTGTTCCAGCAGTGTGACAGATGTCACATGAAAGAACAGACAAGTAGAAGATGTCCTGAGCCCAGAGTGTGCAGAGGGGTAGCAGCTTGCTGGCCTTGCTTTCATAATTACCAGTAAATGAGCTTTTAGAATCAGCAAAGCCCAGCATAATCTAATACAAGTAATCCAATCAAAGAGCTTGTGGAAAACAGAGCCTATATGCATATGATGATGTGATGACCTATAAAACGATGATAGGTGTTCCTGGCTGGCACGGGTAGGGTAACCAGGAGAGGGAAACGGGGTTGTGAGGAAAATGCAACTTCCATAGTTATGTCTGATCTGCCCACTGGAGCTCCAGGGGTTGAGTCCACAGATGAGTACTGGGTCCAATTCTGGAGTCCCCAACACAAGAAGGACACAGAGCTCCTGGAACATGTCCAGAGGAGAGCAACTGAAATGATCAGAGGGCTGGAGCACCTCTGGCATGAGGACAGGCTGAGCAAGTTGGGGTTGTTCAGCCTGGAGAAGAGGAGGATCTGAGGTGACCTTCTAGTACTGTTCCAATATCAGAAGGTGGTCTATGAGAAAGCCAAGGGAAGGCTTTTGACACTGGTGCATAGTGGGAGGACAAGGGGAAATGGTTACAGAGACTTGAAGAGGGGAGATTGAGGCTGGACAAGAGGAACAAATTCTTTCCTGTGAGGGTGATGAGCTGCCGGAGCAGGTTGCCCAGGGAAGTAGTGGCTGCCCCATCCCTGGAAGTGTTCAAGGTCAGATTGGATGGAGCCCTGAGAAACCTGAGCTAAGCGAAGGCGTCTCTGCTTGTGCAGAGGGGGTTGGAACTGGTTGATCTTTAAGGTCTTTTCCAACCCCAGCTGTTCCATGATTCCATGGAACATATAAGGAGCTGCAGGTCTTGCTTCTTTGAAGGAAGAGGAACGTATTTATAAGCACTGAGTATTTCACGAGCTCCTGAATATTTCAGTGTTTGTGTTAAATCCTCTCCACTTCTCTGTTTCACAGCCACATTCTTTCTATTTTCCATTTGCTAAAAATACCAAAAAAAAAAAAAAAGGAAGAAACTTTAAGTTTAGGAAGAAATCCCTGTTATCCAGCACCATGCAATTAGCATATATGAATAGGAAATCAGTTCCTGCTGCTCTGGACCATTGTTAATCCATATTGATGGGGTAGAAAACATGACATCAACTGCAAAAACCCAAGAACATTCCTTAAAATATTCAAATGATGTGCCTGGCCCCCGTGTTCACTCTGCATCTCAAATTCTCATTGACTTTGTGGGTGCCTGGAATGCAGGAGGAATGTGGGATTAGGCACCCAGCTACGTGTGGTGTGGCTGCCTCGACAGAGCAGACAGTTTCTGCTTCTGCCTGAAGTTCTCAGAGACAAATATTCAGGTCAAAGGAGCGGCGTGGAGAGGACACACAGTTTTTGTACAGATGCTGTTTGTTCTGGCCCAGACGCCACCGTAAGCTGGATGGGGCTCTGTTTAGCTGCTGCCGAAGTGCTATGAGCACCCCTTGAGCTCCCTCAGTAGACGACCCACACCTGCTGGTTCTTCTAATGCCTCGTCGTTTTTGCGACCGTTATGCAAACTGGGATCATGACAAGCTTGACTTTACTCAGTGGTTTTCAAGGGTGGAAGAAAAATATAGTCAACTTTTCCAGCCAGACTGATTCTGTGATTTTGTAAGAGGAGGCTGAGAGGAGACCTCATCACTCTCTACAGCTGCCTGAAAGGATCTTGTGGTGCTGGTCTCTTCTCACAGGCAGTTAGTGATAGAACAAGGGGGAATGGGTTCAAGTTATAACAGAGGAGGTTTAGAGTTGATATGAGGAAGAATTTTTTCCAGAAAGGGTGGTCAGGCACTGGAATGGGCTTCTCATGGAGGTGGTTGAGTCACCATCCCTGGATGTGTTTGAAGATCATTTGGATGAGGTGTTGAGGGATGTGGTTTAGGGGTGAACTTGTAAGGTGGGGTAGATGGTTGGACTTGATGATCCCAGGGGTTTTTTCCAACCAGAGTGATTCCATGATTCTGTGAATCCTCTGGTCCTCCCAGAGCAGAACCACCTAGACCAAGCTGCACAGGAACACATCCAGGTGGGTTTTAAACATCTCCAGAGAAGGAGACTCCCCAACCCCCCTGGGCAGCCTGTTCCAGTGCTCTGTTTAAAGATGGTTTGGATGAGGTGTTGAGGGATCTGGTTTAGGGGTGAACATGTAAGGTAGGGTGGATGGTTGGACTCGATGATCACAGGGGTCTTTTCCAGCCAGAGCGATTCTGTGCTCCTGTAACTCAATACTGGTTGAGACAATGGGGTCTATTTTTCTGGAAGTTCTCAAGAACTAGTGCTGAGGAAGTGCCCTGGGAATTGCTCTGTAAAAAAGCCTCAGGAGCTGTGTGTATTAGAGCAGCCCCTAAGGCTGATCTTAATTGCAGCCCAAGCTAAGATTAGCCCCTTTAGTACCAGGGATGCAAGAGTGTAAGAGGTTCCAGTCTCATTCACTCCCACATCCCAAATTCTTTTTGTCCTCTTCTGCACGGAGAGAAGCGACCCCTTTCAATCCCAGCAGATTGTGTCCGTGTGTCTTCGCCTCCGTTAATAAATCCACATCCCAACACTATAATGCATAAAACCCCATGCCTCTGAGTCCAGATCTGTCTGTGAGGAATACCTGAGTGTCCCTAGAGTCTCCAAAGAAATCTATCTGTCTACTTAATGTCAGCCCACCATGGCGTGGGCTGGTCAAAGCCTTTCCCACAAAGCCCATTTACTTAAATTGTGGTTCACAAATTATTGACCTTCTTGACTTTAATGACATCTTCTGAACCATCATGATTGATAGGGGAAGTGTGTGAGTCATTTCTCACCCAACAAATAAAGGTTCAAAACTTTCAAGCACAAGCTAGCTCTTCACTTTTCAGGCCAATCTTCCTACCCCAAAAAGTCAAAGCCATTAGTCCATTTTAGGATTTGCAGGCTGTGAAATGTCAGTCTAAAAAGAACATCCATTTTTGAGTCATTGAAGTACAAAAGCCACCTTATAAAGGTATCACAGTACCATTGATAATAGCTTTGGCAGAGACCTTTCAGGTCATCTGGTCAAAACTCCAGCAAGGAACAGTTAAGGGACCTTTCCTGTTGGCCTTCTTTTGAACATCTTAAAACTGATGCAACTCCATGGCCAAAGGGTTTGTTCCAGCACCGGTTTCCTTCTCCTACAATCCACTAAGCCTGACTTTTCCTTTCTTTAGAGTTAGGCCCCCAATCTCTTTTGATGAACTTCAGCAGCACAAGATGTTTCTTTTCCAAATTCTTCCCAACTTTTACTTCAGATGAGTGGAAGCTTTGGTTTGGATGGACAGCTGGTGAGCCAACAGGTTCCTCCCACCTGGATGTGTTCCTGTGTGACTTGATCTGGGTGATCCTGCTGTGGCAGGGGGATCGGACTGGATGATCTTTTGAGGTCCCTTCCAATCCCAAATGATTCTATGACTCTATGATTTTAGGGCTGTTTTCATGGGTTCACAGAGTCATAGAACACCGGGATGGAAGGGACCTCAAGCATCATCTAGTCCAACCTACCAAGCTAAAAATAGGGTTTAAATTAGATGATCTTTTGAGGTTCCTTCCAATCCCTAAAGATTCTGTGATTCTATGAATCTATGATCTCAGGGCTGTTTTCATGGGTTCACAGAGTCATAGAACACCGGGATGGAAGGGACCTCAAGCATCATCTAGTCCAACCTACCAAGCTAAAAATAGAGTTTAAATTAGATGTCCCGGCAGCCTGTCAAGCAGGGTCTTCAAACTGCCCAATGTAGGGCAATTGACCCTTCCCTCAGGAGATTATTCCGACGTTTAATTGTTCTGTTTTCACTCTCCTATAATTTTTCCGGGCTTAAACCATTCAACCTGACACTTTTCTGCCTCTAGGTGATTTCTTTGAGGGGGCACAACTTCAATGGAAGGATCTATCCGCTGCCCTGTTTGTGTGCTTGGCCGTGTTCAGGATGTGAAAGCAGAGACTGCCTCTGTTTCTCTGCGCAGTGGAAGATCAAAGGTCTGTGTCACACAGTGTGTTTTCACTGGGTTCTTAGCAGAGCCGGCTCATTTTGACTCATGAGAAGAAGGGACACCTTCTCTCTCCATGCCAATAGGTGACGGTGCCACCTCTGATAGACAACTTGTGAGTTTAGCCCACCCAACCTTTTGAAAAAGACTGGGGGATGAAAGACTTTCCAGTCACTGCTGGACATCAGCTCCTACTTGTAGCCACTCACCGGCATTTCCGAGGGCAGATGACTTCTTTGAGAGGACCTTGTGATGCTTCCTCAGCCGTTCAAAAGACAATGAGATCTTTTTAGTTCAGGTTGTTTTACCACCTTCTTTCCCACCAGCCTGGCAAAGCTTCTCCTTTCTTACAACCCCTAGCACTGGAGACGTTTCCTTGCTGTTATTTGACAAGTAGGAGGTCCCGAGCTGTATGAACGATTCACGGGCGAGCATGCCTGCCACGTGTGGGAATGTGTGCACGCGACAGAAAGGGTTCAGGGGCACAGAAATTGGAACAAACGAGCCCAGAAGATGCTAAACCCAGCCCGGATTTGTGGCTAATTTCTACCAGGCTGCTAGACTGCAAGGGAGAGACAACAGGAGAAGCGATGACCCAACCTGGAAGCAATTTTGGGCCAGGACAGCGCGTTACACGTGTGCACACGGCGCTCTGTGTGGAGGGGGAGCGCACGCTCTTGTCTCTACACGTTCCGTAAGACGTCTAACCGCAGCAGTGTTTGCTCCTAATGAAAACCAGTGAGTGGGACCTTCCCCCTCCCTCACAGGACAGTGGATTTTGCAAAAGGGAGAGGATCCACTGTGACAGGGGCATCCCCCCTCCACAGCAGCATCACCTAGACCAAGTCGCACAGGAACGCATCCAGGTGGGTTTTACACCTCTCCAGAGAAGGAGACTCCACATCACTGTTTCCTCTCACCTTGGACTCCACAGACTGAGAAAAAAAAGGTGCTTTTCCATGTCAAGTATTTGAAATAAAACCATTCACTGCTGTCAACATGTGGAGCTGGTAAACTGACAAATTCATCAACCCATTAGAACCCCTGCACCTGTTCCAGTTTGCAGGCTGTGCTGTGTTTTAGCTCATGTGTGGCGAGTGCATCTGCTTGACAAAGACAGTTAACTGGCAGAATTTGTTTATAAGCCCAGTGAGGAGCTAAATGAGCTGAACTCCATTATCTCACACATTAATTGCATTTCATTGCAGACAAACATTTATTAAAGATGCAGCCGGCACACCACACGTTCTAATTGTGTTTGCATCCAGTTCTGGTTTGGCCCTGGTTTCCAGAGGTTCTTTCACCCTCATATTTCACAGCTTCAAGAAGCAGCTTGAGATTTAGTTGCTGAGGGAACTGGGGTTGTTTGGTCTGGAGAAAAGGAGGCTGAAAGGAGACCTTATTGCTCTTTACAAATACCTGAGAGGAGGGTGTAAGGAGGTGGGGGGTCTCCACATCAATATGGGAAGGAACTTCTTCATGATGAGGGTGACAGAGAACTGGAAGGGGCTGCCTGGAGGGTTGTGGAGTCCCCTTCTCTGGAGGCATTTAAAACCTGCCTGGATGTGTTCCTGTGTGACTTGGTCTAGGTGTTCCTGCTGTGGCAGGGGGATTGGACTGGAGGATCTTTTGAGATCCCTTCCAATCACTAATGACTCTATAATTCTATGATTCTATTTCCCAATCACATCCAAAGACAGGCACCAAAAGGGACGTTCAAAGCAGCAGCAGCGACGTTTTGAGCGGACAAAGGTGTGGAAAAAGCAAAGGTTTCCCACCTGCTGAGGAAGGCATCTTCTGGGAGGAAGGAAGGCTAGACCCAAGCACGTCAACCCCCTTCAGAATCACTTCTCAAACCAGCTCCAGCAGCCAGCAGCAGCTCCAGGGTCTGCAGCAGTCAGAGCAAACCCCACGTACGACTTCCCTGAACCTTGCGCCTGATTTCCACCTCCCTCTCGGCGACCTGTGGCAGCGCAGTCACGAGACTCCTTGGGAAGGAGAGACAGTAGAAAGGGACCACAAGCAGAAGGAGCAGATGAAGTTCACTTTCTACATCTGTTAGTTATTGCGGGAGCTCTTACCGCGAGTCAAGTCAGCTGAGCCATCCCAAGTCGCTGCAGCTTGAATATTCAAATGGGGCTATAAATACCCGAGTCGCTGCCGGGACCTTTTTAACAGTGATTATTGTTTATCTCTCTCCCTATTTGCCCTCCTTTGATCCAGTAGCACCGGGAGGTTTGCACCCCTTCATCACATCAACGGGAAGCAGCCGCCAGCCAGCTACGTTCGCGACAACCTCTTGCCGATCCCAGGTTTGGGGTTGTGCCGTCCGTCTTCCCGCTCGGCGTCGTGACCCCGGGGGGCTCCGAAGCACCTCGGGTCCAGCTTGTTGTAGGCTACTCACTGTCCCAACAAACGAGCAGCGTGTTGTCGCCTTGGGAGCGCTGCGTATTTTTCTTGCAATTACGCCTTATTATATATTTACCATTCAGAAAGCGCAGGTGTGGGCTGCTGAACCGGGGCCAGCGAGACCTCGCCAAACTGGCAGCGGCTCCTCGGTGACTCATGTTTCACTGTCTGTTGGTTTTATAACTGTTTTCACTACTAATTTAGCTCTGCCATGCAATATGCAATTAGTTCCATTATGGAAGCAGCTGTAGTCAGTTTTACACGGCGCTTTCCACTTTGGCTTGTACCAGAGCCTGTTGTGGCTCTGCTGATTTGATGACTGGAGTTGTAAAGCGGTATCTGGATGAGCCACAGTGAGCTCACACAAATAAGGTTCTCACTTGTACACCGCTGCTCTAATGCTACTTCTTACAGCCCCATCAGGAACACAGTCACCAAGAAAAGCTGCTCCGTTGCTACGGTAAGTAGGATTCATAGAATCATCAGGGATTGGAAGGGACCCTGAAAGATCATCCAGTCCAATGCCCCTGCCACAGCAGGATCACCTAGATCAAGTCATAGAATCTTAGAACCATAGAATCATCAGGGATTGGAAGAGAACTCAAAAGATCATCCAGAATCATTAGGGATTGGAAGGGACCTCGAAAGATCATCCAGTCCATTCCCCCTGCCACAGCAGGATCACCCAGACCAAGTCGCAGGGATTGTCACCCAGTGATTTGCTGCTTGGCTGCTGTCACCTCTGGGCTCTTGCAGCTTCTTATAAACTATAAACCTGCCTGGACATGTTCCTGTGCAACTTGGATTGGACTAGATGGTCTTTTGAGGTCCCTTCAAATCCCTAATGATTCTATAATTCTATGGTTCAACAATTCTATACCCAGCTCTTGGACAGCAAGACTGAGCAGCCTCTCTCTGGAGTTACATGAGAAAACAACCAAGAAGTAAACACAATCACCAGTTGCAGTCATTAGCTGCCTTTGCTGTCAACGAGTGGAAATCCAATACATGCTGCTTGGTAGCTGAACGTGTGTCAGAGCTGGAAGAGTCTCTGAGAGCACTTGCTCGACGTTCCCTTCCTCCGTGTCGCCGCCCGCGTTCGCACCCGTACATGTGTTCTGGTTTTGCTGCGTGTCACACAGCATGGCAATCTGGCGGTGTAAAAAAATGATGAATGATGACATTTAACATGTGTTTGCAGTAAAACAACCATTTTCTTCCTGAAGGGCTCCAGTTTTCTTCTGCAGCAGCAGGGCTATTTGAGACGAGAACGTTCCCGCTGCAGCAGAGTAATGAAGGCACCAGGCTGGCTACCGCAAAGCAGCGTCACACCGCTTGTGCTCCCAGGGCTGGCGGGGCGAACTGAAACACCCGGTGCTCAGAGCTGGCCCCGGCAGAGCCCGTTTGCCCCTTGGATTGCTTCTGACCAGCGCTGCCGGCAGTTATGGTTCCGGTTGGACTATTACAGCAGAAGCTATTTTCCAGGAACTTCTGGCTACGAGAGACGAAGAAACTCTCTGCCCTGCAGAGAACAGCAGGACCGATGGAGAGTTGGTAGCCGGCCCAAGCTTACAGCTTCCTACCCAGAGGCTGGCCTTACGCCGGGCAGCTGAAGTGACGGCCGCGTCTCTCCGCCAGCGCGTAAAACAACAATGAACTTCATGGTTCAGTGAAGATTTGCAAAACTCATCCCCAGGTCTAAAGTTTAATAGTTTAATGTCGCCAAATGACTTTGAAATAACGGGGCGCTGCGGCGCGGCAGAAGTTAATCACTCGACTGAAGCGAATTAAGAGCTCCTGAAGCTACATTTATCACTGCAATTTCAGGGTAATTTCATTTTCCATTCATAAAATGCGATTTCGGTTTCTGTGCCTCTGTGAGCTGCGGGGAAGGAACGTGCCTGCTCTATGAAACATGCTCCTGTCGAGCGGTGTCAAAGGTGAGGTTCATACTGATACCAGGAGACCGCTTATCTCAGCTCCACACCGCGCGTGTCTCTGCACTTCATGTCCTCGCGCTCTTCAAGATCTTTCTCTGCTTTAAAACACAGAGGGCCAGACCTCCTACTTTTCTTTTGCCTTGTTTATTCTTCCTGAGGCGCTGGAGCAAGAGCAGAGAAGGGCAATGGAGTTGGTGAAGAGCCTAGCCAACACATCTGGTGAGATGTGGCTGAGGGAACAGGGGTTGTTCAGTCTGGAGAAAAGGAGGCGGGGGGGAGACCTCATCACCCTCTGCAACTACCTGACATTGTAGAGAGGTGGGTGCTGCTCTCTTCTCACAGGTCATCAGTAATAGAATAATAAGTGCTTTCATTTTAGCCACATGGAAGCAACCAGAAGTCATCTAGTAGCAGAAGGTTGTCTAAGTGATGGCAACAGCCAGTGGAATGACATGGATGTGTGTCCGCTGTGCTTTAGCCCAACTATCTCCACTGGCTATAAAGAGCATTTGACCCCAAGCAGCTTTCCAATTTCATTCACTTTTAGTTTCTTTTTGTTTTTTCCTGAAATAAGGACATTTCATACAACCAAGTCACAGAACATCACAGAACATTAGGGTTTGGAAGGGACTTTGAAAAACCATCCAGTCCGGTGCCCCTGCTACAGCAGGATCCCTTAGATCAAGTTGCACAGGAACGTGTCACAGAATCACAGAACATTAGGGATTGGAAGAGACCTGGAAAGATCATCCAGTCCAATCCCAGAGCAGGACCACCTAGTTCTCCAAGAACAATTCACTTTGGATGAAGGTTCTCTGCCTTTGCTTTTCAGCTAGGGCCAGGTCCTCACCCAGCACAAATCAAGGTGCTTCCATTGTAGTCAAAGATGCCAACCCAACGTACGTTACCAGGGAACATGGTGCCTCCAGCGTGAGCAACAGCTGAAACGTTCCTATTCTTGGCGGCTTTTGCAAACGCATTATTCTTGTTTGAAGGTGGATGATGAAAGCCTTGAGTCAACCCTGGTGCAAATGGGTACAGCTCCTCTGACAGAAGAACACGGCGCTTCGCTCCCCCACACCCGAATCCAGCCCAGTCTGCTCAGCTTGGCATTTTCCGTGTGGGAAGAGGTGGCTGCGAGTTCAAGAGATGTCACAGCCTTTTAGCTGCAGAGGTGACACTTTAAATTGTCTTAAGGAGCAAGTGTGCATTTAATTTACATTTAGCAGGGTGGTTACTGAATGTCATTTAAATACCAAATCAGCCCAAGGTTTTGAGCAGGCACAAAGGATCGACAGTGCCAGCCGTTGCGGAGATCAGGCTGAATTAACTCCTAATAAAATGAAGCTCCAAAAGGGGTGATTTTTGTCCCTTTTTTGGTTTGTTTTTTCTTTGTTTTGTGTTTTCAGCTCAGAAGCTGGAGAGAAGATACACACTTCTTTGCTCAAGTTCTGATCTACCTAACAAATCTAAAGAGAGCCCAGCGTTCCCAAAGGCCGAGTTTCCTACCACTGACGTGGTTGCCCCCAAGAGTTACAGGTGGGTTCTTCACCCCCCCTTCAACTGCTGCTTTAAAAGCTGTTTAACTACTGAGTGCAGTTTTAAAACCATGTCACAGAACCAATGCAGAGCCACGAAGATGATGAAGGAGGTGGAGCACCTCCCTTATGAGGAGAGGCTGAGGGAGTTGGGTCTCTTGAGCTTGGAGGAGACTGAGGGGTGACCTCATTAATGTCTATCAATATGTGAAGGGTGGGTGTCAGGAGAATGGAGCCAGGCTCTGCTCAGTGTCATCTAGTGATAGGACGAGGGGCAATGTGTCTTTACATAAATATGTGAATATATAGCAATATGAATATATATATAAATTATGAATATATATTAAAAATACATATATATACCTGTAGGCATCCAGAAAACAGGCAGACATGGTGTTTCATGAGATGGTTGAGTGGTAGATGGTTGGTCTTGATGATTGTGAAGGTCTTTTCCAACCTCAACGATTCCACGATAAGTTAAATAAATAAGATTTAAGTGGCTCTAACCAGTTCTGAGGACCTGTGGGGCTGCCTGAGCATCAGTAAGGATTTGGCTGCAGATGATAAACAGCTTTTCCTCTCCAAGTTCTTTAGATCATGGGCCTTTGATGAAGCCCTGTGTTGTTTGGAAGCTCTTCCTGTGAGCCTTGCAGTGCTTTTCAAGAAGCAATTGTAGACCAGGCAGCACCTCACCACTGAAGGTCACTGCTCCAGAAAGACCTTGGCAGAGGGCTAAAGCACCTTGTTTGAAAGAGCAGACAGTGTCCATTGGAGTCCAGGGCTCTCCCATCTCTTCCCTACCTCCGCAGTGCCGGGAAAGAGGACGGGTGATGATATAAACCTCGTCCTTAGCAGCTTACCTGGAGTTTTTCAGCTTGTGGGTCTCAGTAAGTTCTTCTCAAATTAAACCCAATCGGAGTGGAGGAGGAAGCATGAGATGTCAGAGCCCAGCTTAGTCTGCTTCCATTCAGTCTCGTTCACGCACTGACATTTTCAAACAATGCACTCAATTTGTTTTATACGAGAGATGGAAAAGCATGTTCTCCTCTTTCAGCCCGCAACCTCGCCTCTCGCTGATGACTTCAGTCATTGTTTGCACCCGCCAGCCCCCTGGGGCATGGAACAGAGTGATTCATCAGTACGTGGAGCACTTGGATGTGCAGACCCCTAAACAGCCTGAAATGATTCCTACTTGAAGGCTGCATGAGACAGCCTCCAAAACCAGAAAAGCTGCCAAGCCAGAGCCCTAGACCGTGACTCAGATTCCACCGGGCAGAGCAACCTGTTTCCACAGCAGGCTGAACGTGCACCAAGCTCTCCATAGATTTATTGAGTCATAGAATCATTCAGATTGGGAAAGACCCTAGAGATGATCAAGTCCAATCTTCCCTTTTTAAAGGTCTTTGTTTTGATTATTCAAATTCATGAGCTTTCACTTCATGAAGGAACCCACCAGTGTGTGAATCAACAGTGAAGGTGACGCGTGGTGTAAATATCCTTCTCAACATACCTGTGCCAGGCAGAGCCTAAATCGTTACTCAGAAAATGCTACTGGCTTAAGATGCTGCAGTGTCCTCTGCCAGCAGCTGCTGACCTCTTTAAGCTGCCCACACGCCTTGGTGCCACCTTACTTGGGCACTTGGTCACCCACTGCATGCACCATCGCAGAATCGCAGAACATTAGGGAAGGGACCTCAGGAGATCATCCAGTCCAATCCCCCTGCCACAGCAGGATCACCTAGATCAAGTCACACAGGAACCTATCCAGGTGGGTTTTAAATGTCTCCAGAGAAGGAGACTCCACAATCCCACTGGGCAGCCCCTTCCAGGGCTCTGTCACCCTCACTGGGAAGAAGTTCCTTCTCGTATTGATGTGGAACCTCCTGTGTTCCAGCTTAGACCCATTGCCCCTTGTCCTATCACTAGATGAAATCGAGAAGAGCCTGGCTCCATCCTCCTGACACTGACCCTTCACAGATTCATAAACATTCATGAGGTCACCCCTCAATCTCCTCTTCTCCAAGCTCAAGAGGCCCAGCTTCCCCAGCCTTTGCTCATAAAGGGAGATGTTCTGGTCCCTTCATCATCTTTGTGGCTCTGAGCTGGACTCTCTCCAGCAGCTCTGTGTCCATCTGCAGCTTTGTTTGCCTGGCACCTGTAGCACCCTGGGCACTAAAGAAGCCTTTGAATGAAGGGCAAACTTTGATAAGTCACAGTGTGACCTCCCAGCAACAGGGTGGGCTGAACAGGTTTGCAGAACCCCACGGGTGCCAGGAGCATCACCTTGTCCTTGAAGCGCTGTGTTCAGAGCAACACCGGCGAGAGAAAGCTCAAGCCAGGATTACTCAGCTTCACCCAAGTCTGAGCCAGCGCCGGTTTCTGTTTTGCAAACTGGGACCTGACAGGTGAGGATTTGCAAATCCAAATGGCCTTTGATTTTTGTCTGTAACGGAGACAGGTCAAAGCCAGCACTCCTGCTAGCTCCAAGGAGGGTTTTGCACTAAATCAGAACTGCCTCGACCTCCCTCCCGGGTTTGACTTTGCAAACCCAAGCTCTGACAGACAACTCCTGCAGAACCCAGCCTCCAGTCTGGTCATCTGTGCTTTGCATATCTCAGTCGCTCTTCGCCAGCTCCTCATGCTTACGATAACAACAGCAACCCAAGTGAGACCACAAGTTAAGCTGCTTATTACATAATTTAATCAGGCTCTGCTGCGCTTTCTCTTCCAGCTCCCAACTTACAAGGACTGAATTGTTAGGTACATTTTTCACGTTGGGACTCTGAAGGGTTTGTTTTGACCTGGCAAACGGTTTTAAGCCTGAGGAAAAGCAGGTCGAGCGGTGGTGAAGTAAAATAGGAAGTGTGCCGTTTCTTCTCACCGAGCCTGGTATCTGCGTGACTGCAGCGCACAAAGAGCTGGTGTGAATTTCAGGCCCGCGCCTGCCTTGGATCAAGGCGTCTGCAGGAATTGCTTGTGACATGGTTTACCCAGCGGTCTTTGCTCAGAGGGGTGTTTTTGGGGGGAGCGCTCACATCAGAGATGTGGCTTCGGGAGGTCACATGTGCCGCTGGCTTAGGGAGGAAGGAAAGAACATGTTGTTAGCAGAGACAGCCGCTCACCTCCCTCCCCGCGGCTGCCTTCCTCGCCGCCTTCACTCCTCTCACGTGTGCGGCTTCCTCCGCAAGACCTGCCGGACAGAACGGCCCCTCTTTCCCCGCGCGACGCGGCGCAGGGGTTTCCTTTCCGCACACACCTACGTCCAGCTCTTGTCCCGCGCAGCTGATTGACCGATCGCCCCAGAACACCCCATTTGACTTCTGCGTCGCCAGGACATTCGTTGCCTCTCCCCTTCACTCTTCGTTTCCCACCCCCCCAGCCCCAGCCTGGCCTTTAAAGAGGGAGACAATCATGAGAAATAATGTTTCTTGAAAAGGGGCTGATTGTCACCGAAACCGATAGGTCTGTGCGATAACAACAGCTGTCATTACCTCGCGTGGGACATGTGCCCCAGGGACCGGGGGGAACAAAGGCATCCTTAGAGAGGAGCAGCGAGCCATGCGCGTCCTCTCATCTCAGTGGCACCAGGCAGAGCCCACGAGCCGTTTTTCTCATACGCCGCGGGGACGGATAAGTGAAGGAGGCATCTGAACCATTTTCATTCAGGGAAGGAGTTAAATAGTTGGGTCATTCTTCTCCGCTCTGTTATTCCTGTATCATTTAGAGGCACCCAGGAAGGACCAGGGAGAAGCCACCTCTCCCAGATGCTGGGGCTGATCCTGTATGTGCTCTGCGTAGAGAAAGAAATACCAGCTGGGGCTTCTGGAGTATTGTGTCCAGTTCTGGGCCCATCAGCTCAAGAGGGAGCTGCTGGATGGTGTCCAGTGTAGAGCAATGAGGGTGATGAAGGAAGAGGAGCACCTCCCTTATGAGGAGAGGCTGAGGGAGTTGGGTGTCTTGAGCTTGGAGAAGAGGAGACTGAGGGATGACCTCATTAATGTCTATAAATATGTGAAAGATGGGTGTCAGGAGGATGGAGCCAGGCTCTGCTCAGTGTCATCTAGTGACAGGACAAGGGGCAATGGGTGTGAGCTGGAACAGAGGAGGTTCCATATAAATATCCAAAGAAACTTTAGAAGGATACTATGATTCTATGCTTCTATAACTTCCTCATGGTGAAGCTGACCAAGCACTGGAAGGGGCTGCCCAGTGGGGTTGTGGAGTCTCCTTCACTGGAGACGTTTAAAACCTGCCTGGATGTGTTCCTGTGTGACTTGGTCTAGGTGATCCTGCTGTGGCAGGAGGGATTGGACTGGATGATCATAGAATCATAGAGTCATAGAGTCATAAAGTCATAGAATTGTAGAAACATAGAATCATTTGGGAGTGGAAGTGACCTCAAAAAATCTTTCACTTCCAATCCCTAATGATTCCATGATCCTATGACTTCCATCCCGTCCTCCTCAGCGCTGTAGGGAAAGCAGCCACCTTCTCCTCACATCATCTTTCTCAGCAGCCCGAAGTGACACGAGGTGCTCTTGTTTTGCAGCGACCAGCTGGGAGCTCCACACCGAGAGCCTGGATGGCAAATGTCAGGCTTTGTGCTGCCGGCGTAATCGAGTGATCTGCTGCTCTCTGTCAGCTGTTAGCGGCTGTTAATTCGCTTTATTGCATCAGCTGCGCAGTGTCACCACTCACGTCCTCCGTGTCACTTCCCCCTACGATGATGAGACGCAAGAAGGAGCGCGTTGCGAGGCGGGCACTGCCGCCACATCTGGAAGCGAGCCCCACACACGGCTAAATAACGTTAGGGGCTGATCAATGGCTGCTATTAAGGCCGGACAATCAAAGGAAACGAGAGCAGCTCAGCTCTCGCTGCAGAGAATAGGACTCTGTGGGCCACTCGGAGCTCGGGAGCGGTTGCCTTCGAGGGATTCTGCAGGCACTCATTCATGCAGCTGTGCTGGCCCTGGCTTACACGGCAGCAACAAATACGGCTTTTATTGCTGACAGTGGCTGAGCCCGTGGAGTGAGATGAGAAAGCTCTGCCTGCAGAAGAGCTGCTGCGTGCTGAGCAGAGACAGAGCACTGGAAGTGGCTGCCCAGGGGGGTTGTGGAGTCTCCTTCTCTGGGGATGTTTAAAACCCATCTTGTTGTGTTCCTGTGCAGCTTGGTCCAGGTGATCCTGCTGTGGCAGGGAGATTGGACTAGATGATCTTTCGAGGTCCCTTCCAATCCCTAACGATTCTATGATTCTATACCCAGCTCTTGGATAGCAAGAGTGAGCAGCCACTTGCCCTGAGGATTCACAGCATCAGATGTGCCACAAGTCAACATAAAACACCACAAGAAAAAGAGCTCAAAGCTCTCAGCTGTTGGAGGGGGTGTTCTCAGTGAGGCATGGTCCTGTTTCGACGCACTCCACCGAGCTCCTTCCTTGAGAGTCCAAGGAAGGCTGGGTGTACCAAACCCAGCCTCTATCCTCCACACATTTCACAGAATCACAATCCCATTCCCCTGCCACAGCAGGATCACCAAGACCAAGTCACACAGGAACACAGCCAGGTGGGTTTTAAACATCTCCAGAGAAGGAGACTCCACAACCCCCTTGGACAGCCCGTTCCAGGGCTCCATCAGCCTCACTGTGAAGTTCTTTCTCAAACTGATGTGGAAACTCCTGCTTTCCTGTTGACACTCATTGTCTCTTGTCCTATCACTAGATGCCACTGAGCAGAGCCTGGCTCCATCCTCCTGACACCCACCTCTCACGTATTTACAGACATTAATGAGGTCACCCTTCAATCTTCTCTTCTCCAAGCTCAAGAGACCCAGCTCCCTAAGCTTTCCTTATATTCATAGAACCATAGAATCACTAGGGATTGGAAGGGACCTCGAAAGATCATCCAGTCCAATCCCTCCACCACAGCAGGGTCACCCAGACCAAGTCACACAGGGTCACATCCAGGCAAGTTTTATCTTCAGAATTACCTGCAGATCCTGGCTCTCAGGACCTGTCAAAATGCTTCGTGGTCGCAGGAGCAGGCGCCCGGAGCAGCCTCGCTGCGCTACGGTCTCTGAGCGAGGAGCATGAGCAAGAACACCCCCCCTGAACGGCGCAGCTCGTGTATTTTGTAAAAATCACTTCTAAATCTCACATTTCCTGGTGGGTCATCTGTTACGAAGCAGAAAGTGTCTTTTTTTATTCCTGTCTGTCTCCCATTAAGCTAAAGAACTCTATAAATTAATACTAACCTCTCAGAGATGAACCTCTTTGTAATTACGTCTCCAAAGCCAGGTAATTGTTTGCATATTTTTATAGAGAAGTCAAAAAACAGGAGGGGATGGGGAGCAGACACGTGTTTGGTGTGACGGAGCTGGCATTTAGAATGAAAAAGAAAACAAGGGTTGGGACGGGCTCTCGGCGGCCGTTACACTCACACGTCTCATCAACACCTTCCACTGGTCGTGGCCAACTCATGTCTCTCTCTCACAAGACTCAAGTCACCCAACTGAACGTTGGTGCTTGCGGTGGAGAGGGGAACGTGCGGTCTCTCGGTTGGGATCTGATTTGGATTTTATGACAATGTGGTCTTTATTAAGGATAATAATCTACAACCTCGACGCTAAGGGGGCGGCTGATTTGAGTCAAATCAATCGCGGGGTATCTCTGTGATGCCTGGGTGACATTTCCCAACAGGAAGGGGCTGAGATCTCCTGTTAAGAAGCAGCACGGACATCTTGAAGGCACTTGGTGCGCAGAGCAAGACGACAGCAAGCAGAGCGCCCCGGGGCACTGTTCCAGGGTCCTCCTCTCCTGTGTGCCAGCCATCTGGGTCCGTTTACACATGGGTGGGAGTGGAAGGTGGGGAGCAGCGGCGGGAGGTGGGTCTCACATTGCAGGCTTCAGTGTGGGCTGTGCTGGGGGGCTGAGCCCTCCCGCCTGGACCGTCTCTGATCCGCCAACATCATCTGCTGGTCCCTCCAGAGGAGCAATTTCAGCAGGACCAGCTGCAGGGGGGATGTTTAGCGTATTCTTTATTCAAAGTGAAAGATGTTAAGCAGGAAATTTCAGGAGCCCTCTTGTTCGGAGAAAGAGAGAAGAGCATCGGGGGGAGAAAATAGAAACTGGAAAACATCCATGAAATTAGTCCCAAATCATTGCCTGTGCCGAGCATTTCTTGACAAGCTGTCTGTCAGATATCTGCGGCAGGTTATGCAAAAGTCTCCTTTGCTGGTAGCTTATCCACATGATTAACGTGAAGACTCAGCCCCCAGTGCTTCAGAAATCACATCTGCCAGCCTGTTTTGTTCAGAATTAGTCTGCAGAAGGAATGTCGTGTATCTTGAAGGGAGACCTTGCATAGGATGCAGCCAGGACACAGCTCCAAGCCTTGTTGCCACCAGCCCCAGCACCAAGACATTTGAATCATAGAATCGTAGAATCATTAGGGATTGGAAGGGACCTCGAAAGATCATCCAGTCCAATCCCCCTGCCACAGAAGGATCATCTAGACCAAGTCACACAGGAATACATCCAGGTGGGTTTTAAACCTCTCCAGTGAAGGAGACTCCACAACCTCCCTGGGCAGCCTGTTCCAGTGAAATGACAAGTGTATTGGTCTGGAGACATGTGCTGCTTCTCTTCCCCACCTTTAAAGCTCCTACATGATCAGTGGAGTCCTCCAAGGGCTGCAGAACCAAGAGAAACCCAAGAACTGGAATTATTCTCTCAATGTCAACAAATGATAGGACAAGGGGCAGTGGGTGTGAGCTGGAACAGAGGAGGTTCCACATCAATACGAGAAGGAACTTCTTCCCAGTGCGGGTGACAGAGCACTGGAAGGGGCTGCTCAGTAGAGTTGTGGAGTCTCCTTCTCTGAAGACATTTAAAACCCACCTGAATGTGTTCCTGTGTGACTTGGTCTAGGTGATCCTGCTCTGGTGAAGGGACTGGACTAGATGATCTTTTGAGGTCCCTTCCAATCCCTGAATGTTCTGTGATTCTGTGAGACAGAAGAGAAAGTGAGTGAGGGGGGATTTAGCCAGACAGCACTTTGACGTGCCAGCCAAGACGCTTCCAATTTCTTAAAGCAAGACCAGAATAAAGTTGTGGGATTGCTGACTCATTTTTTCTGTATCCTCTGATGCCATGTGGTTACACACGTGGAGAAGAGCCAGCCACCTCAGCCTGAGCAAAATCCAACACAGGAGAATGTTTTGGTCTAATTCTGCTGACTGTTCTTCAGATTAACTTGTTATCCTTTCGATCAACAGGCACTGTTAATCACAGAACGTTAGGGGTTGGAAGGGACCTCGAAAGATCATCCAGTCCAATCCCCCTGACGCAGCAGCATCACCTAGACCAAGACACACCAGGCGGGTTTTAAACATCTCCAGAGAAGGAGACTCTGCAACCCCCCCCGGGCAGCCTCTTCCAGTGCTCTGTCACCCTCACTGGGAAGAAGTTCCTTCTGATATTGATGTGGAACCTCCTATGTTCCAGCTGACACCCATTGCCTCTTGTCCTATCACTACATGACCTTGAGAAGAGCCTGGCTCCATCCTCCTGACACCCACCCTTCACATATTTATAGACATTGATGAGGTCACACAGGAACACATCCAGGTGGGTTGTACTGAGAGAAAAATCACAAATTCACTCCCTCAGTAGCTCCTTTGAAGCTAGTGGGGCTGCCCTAGGGATGGATTTGGGCATCAGCCGGCCGTAAGACATCATTTGAACGTCTGTCTTTGCCAAAGGAGCAAAGACACACGGTTCCATTTATTGCTGGTTCTGTTGGTCTCAGAGGTGCCAACACTGGCACCACTTGTTGCTGTGGTTGCCTCCATTAACACAGCAGACAGCTAATGAAAATCTACGACCCTGGAAAACCACAGATTGTAAGTTCAGGGCTTGAAATTAGGCTGCCTGCCTCAGACACCCGGCACGGTGCTCCGCTGCTCTTTGTCTCCGTCAGCCAGCCCGTTCGTAAGGACA
This sequence comes from Rhinopomastus cyanomelas, assembly GCA_013400115.1. NCBI lineage: Eukaryota > Metazoa > Chordata > Aves > Bucerotiformes > Rhinopomastidae > Rhinopomastus > Rhinopomastus cyanomelas. The sequence continues at coordinate 73,401 of VXBP01001605.1, forward strand.
CAAAGTCATCACAAGAGGGTACCAAGGTAGCAAGAAGTGGTTTTTTCCAAGAGGAAACAAGCCTGGCTAAAGAGCAAACAGCTCACGCTCTATTTAAAGCCAAGCAAAGTCCATTTCTTGTGCCAAAGGAGCCATTTCATCCAGGGCGTAACTCCACGAGCGCTGGCAAGGTTCCACCAGAGACTAGTTTGGCCCGAAGTGGTTTAAAAACTTGCTCCTTTTGTACAGGTTTCAGCCTGGCTTTAAAGCCTTCGGTCTCTCAGCTTCACCTGCTTCCTTCTCCTGCGGCTCACGATGCCTACGTGGTGACTCCCCGCATCAGCCCAGTGCAGCCAGGCTTATCTTTGTGGAGTCACCTTCACTGGAGATATTTAAGACCTGCCTGGATGTGTTCCTGTGGGACTTGGTCTAGGTGATCCTGCTGTGGCAGGGGGATTGAACTGGATGATCTTTCAAGGTCCCTTCCAATCCCTAGTGTTGGAAGTGTCCTTCGGCTTCCTTTAATCTTGGCTGTAAGTCCATCTCCTAACAGGTCACTTGACTTGAGGGTGTCCACCCTAAAGACACCATGAGCACACGGCGCAAAAGCACAGCCCTCTGATGAGGAAGCTGCATCCAAGCTGCGACCCCCAGCCCTTCCCTAGCGGGAGGGCGATGCTGGTCAGACGTACAGAAGCTCCTCCCAGGATAATTACAGCCCTGAGCTGTTAGGACTTTTTTAAAACAAGGTTCCTGGCCCTTTGGAAGCCATGTGTGTGCTGTATCTCCTTAAACATGACATGTTTTCCTCAAGGAGTTCCTTGTCAAGAATCTTTGTATTTAATAGTGGGTGATGATGAGAACATGCCCTAAATGAAGCCTAATTGAAAATGAGATTATGTGACTTTACTTCCTCTCTAAGTAGACTTTCCCTTGACATATTGTAGTCAGGTTTTGCATTGAAGTCTTTAGTGTTAAGCAAACTGACAAATACAAGATTTCTTGGAGAAATTAGAAAGCCCCACTGAGATCTGATTTACATCTGTTGGTCTTCAGCAGCGGGAGGAAGCAGAGCTGTTGCTCCAGAGGAATATACTTGACAGAATGAAATCCAGTGGGCAGTGCATGGTAGGAAAAACAGTGATTTTGAAGGGAAAATCCTGGTGTCAAGTAAATCAGAGACCAAAACAAGCAGGATTTAATTTACTAACTACCCTATCGGTTGTCAAATGGGATCTCAGTCACTATCAGCACAGCTGCGTGTGCTTGTTAGCAGCAGCTCTGGAAGCAAACGGACTGAGTTTGTGTTTCATCAGAGAGAGCTGATTGGAGTGATTTTTAAGTTATTTCTTTTATATCCAGGCCTGAGGACACGAGGCAGTATTTTGCTCAAAGGCTCTGGGCAAGGAAAACCTGGAGCCTGGTTGCCTGCTTTGCAGCGAGACCTCAGCACGAGTTCAGATGGCAACTCCCGCAGAAACAAGCAGACCCCATGGACCTAGAATTTTGATCAATGCAGCAGAAAAATTGACATTCTCAGTGCAAAATTTATACTTTAAATGTCTGTGTTTTCCCAAAACATTGATAGACTTTGTTGTTTAGAAAATGCCAGCTTCCAAAACTGCTCTAGGAATTAAAACCTTAGTGCCCTTGGCTCCGTGATTCCATCGCTCTGTGCAGATGGTGTCATTTCTGGACAAGGTAACGTGTGCGGGGAGGTCTGGTTGTAGCTCTTACTCTTGTAGAAGCCTTAAAGGGTTGCAGCTGGCACTGCTGAGTAGCTGTGGCAACGAGAATTGTTCTTCTCTTGGCAGGGCTAATAGGGGTTAATCACACAGAATCGACACAGAACATGACCACGAGCCAGCAATGTGCTCTTGTGGCCAAGAGGGCCAACAGCATCCTGGGGTGGTTTGCAGATCGAGAGAGATTCTTCTTCCCCTCCACTCTGCACTGGTGAGACCACAGCTGGAGTACTGTGTCCAGTTCTGGGCCCCTCAGTTCAAAAAGGACACGGAGCTGCTGGAGACAGTCCAGCGTAGGGGAAGAAAGATGATGAAGGAGGTGGAACATCTCCCTTATGAGGAGACCCAGCTCCCTCAGTCTTTCCTCATAAGGGAGGTTCTCCACTTCCTTCATCATCTTCATTGCTCTACGGTGGACCCTCCATTCATCATCTTATGGCTCTGTGCTGGACTGTCTCCAGACCATCTAGTCCGACTTGATCCAGGAGATCTGCTGCATCAGGGGGATTAGACTAGGTGACTTTCAAGGTCCCTTCCAATCCCTAATGCTCTGTGGTTCTGTGAGCACCCCTACAACAAACAGGGACATCACTCACCAGACCAGATCACTTAGAGCCCATAGGAAGCATTTGAGGAGAAACTGCAAAGAGGAAGGACTAATCCTGGCCGAGATGGGGAGAGAGTTCCGCTCTCTCTTTCCTTCCAGGGTCTTCTTGCCTGGTGTTGGCTCTATGTTTTAATCTCATCCCCTGCACAGCTTTGTCCTTGCATCCCCAGCATCCTTTCTCTCACGACCTGATCGTCCTGTCCTGCTCTGCACAGCACATTCCTTGCTCCTCTCTTCCCCCTGAGCTCACCAACCCTTAGAGCCTAGAGAAATGGATGCAACATTCCTTTTTCTATTACATGCTTCTCATTTTCTTGCTATGCCTCATACATTTTCTATTTCTTCTGGGTATTTGTATGTAAATATCATTTCAACTTCCCTTTATACAGAGAGAGGGGGCAGCGAGCACAAATGGCCAGCAGAGCTATTGAAAAGCCACCACAGGACATGCATCTGTATGAAAGGATACACTGCTTTTTGATACCAGTAGCTGCAAGGTCATTAATGGCAGGAATAGGAGACAAACAGTGTTAATAATAGACTAGGTGGGAACTGAAGGGGCTTCACGCTTCCCGCGAAGGCTTTTAGGATTTTATTCAAATCCTTCCCTGATGGGGAAGGGACAGAGGACTAGGAGATTTCTTCCACCCTAGTCTTTTCTCTGGCACACCAGAGACAAAGCCAGATGCCAGAAGGCTCAGCGTTTCCTCACCTGCCAATGAGTGTGTTGCACATTGACCATGGAGCCACCTTTATCTGCCCTCTTCTATTGGAAGCCCTCTGAGTTCGTAGAGGATTTAGATTATGTCTCTCAAGGTAATTGCAGAGAGCATCACAAAATGCAGGAGAAGGAGATTGTGAGAGGTGGAAGGAGGCGAAAGATAAAGTCACAGCCTATTTCCTTTGACACTCTCAGAATCGTTGGGGTTGGAAAAGACCTTCAAGACCGTCAAGTCCAACGGCCTGCTCTTACAACCGCTGAACCATCTCCTGAAACACCACGTCTACCCATTTCTTGAACGCCTCCAGGGACGGTGCCTCCACTACCCCCCTGAGCAGCCTGTTCCAAGGCCTCCTTGCTCTTTCTGTGGAAGTCTGTAGACTCATCCACTTGGAAGGAGATGGGTGAAGCTGCTCATTCCCATGTGGCCATGAGCCAGAATTTGGCTCCACTGGTTTTAAAACTTGGGGATAGAATCTCCTCCAACGACAGCTCAATTAAGAACATCAGCCAGTTGGGATCCTTCCTGCTGATGACAAGTTTCATGAAGGTTGGGTTAGCCCTCTTCAATCTTCAAACCGAGGGCGCTCATTGATCAGCTGATCAGCTGATTGGGAAGGGTTTGCTCAATGAGGGACAAAGAGCAATTAGCCTGTCAACATCGAAACCCCAGCAGTCGGTAGCAAAAGGCTGCATCGAAGGATTCCTCTCACCGTGTTGATTGACCTTCAACCCTTCGGCTCTTCTGTCACTGGTGTTTGTGGAGTCACTTAGGCTGTCAGGGTAATGGCGAAGATAATGAAGCCGTCTAGGACCCCGGCTGCCTGCTCTGTTATTCTCACGCTAATTTTAGACGGCTAAAAATAGTTTTGCTAAAAATAAGACCTCGTGGGTGGGTTGTTCTCCTTAAACAATTGAGCTTCTGTTCCATCCTCCCCAAAGGTATTAAGACATTATCAGTCAGCAAATAGCTTCTTCTCTAGCAAAAGCTAATCACCATTTCTCCATCGAGGGGTTTCATAAACCTTCTTCGTGTGGTGATTAAATCAGGGTGAAGAAAGATGTTTTCAAATCTGTTGTTCCAAGTGTGAAGGGAAAACAACTCTTCTGGCAGAATGAGGGCATCGGGAAGGTGAGCCAGTTCTCTTCGGAAGGACGACAAATACCTCTAGAAATCAAAGTCACTGGAGGAGGAGCAATCACTGCTGAGATGTTTTCATAGCGCGCTGATTGCTTGGGGTGTCTGTAAGGACAAGCCAGGTTCTTCAGATGTTCTCCTGAGTGTTGTGGGGTATTTTAACCTTGAGGTGAAATATATTGTCAAATGCTGCTTTGTTTGGTAAATTCCTGCTCGGGTTTTAGATACTGTTGATTTAGCTCAGATTTCTTTATTCCAATCCCTAATGATTCTGTGATTTGATTGTGGATTTTCTCAACCTTGCAATCGTTTTATTGTGTATTCATGGACCTGGTGATAAGCAGAGGTGAAATAGTGAGGGTGACAGAGCTGTCCAAGGGGGTTGTGGAGTCTCCTTCTCTGGAGATGTTTAAAACCTGCCTGGACGTGTTCCTGTGCTACTTGGTGTAGGTGATCCTGCTGTGGCAGGGGCATTGGACTGGATGATCTTTCGAGGTCCCTTCCAGTCCCTAATGTCCTGTGATTCTGTGAGTCACATAGAGGTGCTGCAAGTTCCTCTTCCCCCTGCTGCAAAGAAGCTCCCTGCTCCGTAGAAACAAACATTACCAGCAGAAAACCACCACAAATGGGCTGCCTGGTTTTCCTAGGCAGAGGTCGTGAGTGCCTTCGGGCATCTCCCAGGCACTTGGCACCTGAATCCTGCCCTAGATGGCAGTAGTAGGACAAAGAGCGACACGGAGCATTTGTCTTCTTGCCCTGCCTTGGAAAGGACACTGCAGCGTTGCTTCAGCCTGTGTTGGGAAGTGATTGTGCCCTGTGCTCAGCACTGGCTTCATCTCTAGTTTTCTGTTGAGTTCTGGGCACCTCAACTCAAGGACATTGAGCTGGTGCTGGAGCGAGTGCAGAAAATAGGACAAGGGGCAACGGGTGTCAGATGGAACAGAGGAGGTTCCACATCAATATGAGAAGGAACTTCTTCACAGTGAGGGTGACAGAGCTGCCTGGGGGGGTTGTGGAGTCTCCTTCTCTGGAGATGTTTAAAACCCACCTGGACACATTTTAAAAACAGTTGCTTGTACTTTTGTGGGCCAGCAGCAGCACCCTGCTGTTGCCCATGGGCACAACTACCTGCCTGAGGGACTTGTTGAACAGACGTAGCCGACACACAATCCAAATGTCTACGATTCAATGCATTTTACTCCAAGATTTGATCATATAAAGACAGTAAACCCGCGGCTGACATGTCACAGGGGATAAAGGTCTTGCCAGCTGCTCCAGCAGCAGCCCTGCATATTCTCCACAGTGTATTTTTGGGTGTTTGAGTAAAGAAAGTGTTTGTGTGTGCAGGGAGAGGTTGGCTTTCCCTGGAACAGCTGGAAGTTCTGTAGGTGCTGAGCTCAGCTTACATCAGATTTTTCTCAGAAGGCAATCTGGAAGCTGGCTTCATGTCCACAAGTCAGTATTTGTTTTCTTCTCTGTGCCAGAGCCTTCCTGCTCCTGCCTACTGAATCAATCCCTGCTTCGTTATGTTGAAAATAATAATTTGAGGTCATACTTCAGCCAGAAGTTTGGCATTTTTTTTCTTCCTCTTTTTCCTCCTGCTTGTAATTTGCTGCAGTTTGCCCCTGTGCAGAGAGTTCCTGCACACACACAGCCCTGGACAGAACCCACGCTGGTTAATGATACCCTTCCTACCTCAAATCATTCAGCCTTTGCTTCCAAGATGGGAAATTGTTTCCTTTTCCCTCTCCTGTGGACTCTCAAATCGTGCTGCTGGAGATGAACTCTCTGCTGTATTTAAATGGCATGAGTGGCTCATGTCATTGATGTTTGAACAGGACTTGCCAGGACTGCTCCAGACGAAAGCACTTGGTGTTGATCTCCTTTGGTATCGGCCAAAAACCCAATGGAGTCCCCATCCCTGGATGAGTTTAAGATGCTTGGATGTAGTGTTGGGAGATCTGGTGCAGGAGTGAACTTGTAGAGTAGGGTTGATGGTTGGACTCGGTGACCTTTTCCAAACAGAATGATCCTACTGTGGCAGGGGCATTGGACTAGATGATCTTTTGAGGTCCCTTCCAATCCCTAATGATCCGATCCTATCCTATCCTATCCTATCCTATCCTATCCTATCCTATCCTATCCTATCCTATCCTATCCTATCCTATCCTATCCTATCCTATCCTATTTGATGTTCCTTCCAATTCCCCTTTACTATACTCTATTATCCTATATTCTCTTCTACTCTATTCTATTCTATCCTATTCTATTCTATTCTATTCTATTCTATCCTATCCTATCCTATCCTATCCTATCCTATCCTATCCTATCCTATCCTACCCTATTTGAGGTCCCTTCCAATCCCTAATGATTTAATTCGATTCTATTCTATTCTCCCTTTACTGGAATGAGGTTTTTTCCCATATTTAATGTAGCAACGGAAGCCTTTCCACGGGCTTTAAGCCTTGCCTCTGCTCAAGTCATAGAATTATAGAATCATAGAAGCATTAGGGATTGGAAGGGACCTTGAAAGATGCAAAGAACCCTCAAGCCTCCCTTAACCACAAACATAAGTCTGGATGGCCTCCCCAAAGACATCAGCCAGACGAGCAGAGGAAAATGATTAAGCAGTTTCAGCAGAGGCTTTTATGTGTCTTCCCTGCTGAATAAAAAGCTATGAGCACGGTGCATCAGCAGCTGGCATTTGCTGATGCATTCTCTCCTGGTTTAACAGTTGTCCCACAGAAGTAAAGGGGAGTCCTTCTTGCTACAATGACAAATCTCAGTGGCATCAGAGGGAGCAGCATCAGCAAAAATCGAGGGCTGTTCAAAACCCCACCAGCAGTATTTTCAAATCAGACCTAAGTTTACTGGCAAATTGAGAGCAATCAGGTAGCACAATAGGCACCTTTGATGCTCAGACTCTGGGACAAGAAACTGAAGGGGAGACATGATTTGCTTGTTAGGATGCCAAAGGACATTTGCCATGCAAGGCGGAGTGCTCTGAGCTCTGGTTTTATTCCCCTGCAACATTTCTTCCCCAAAGAAACACGAAACAGCTTGTAGTTTTTTCCTATTTCCTCCTCACATCACTACCAAAGCAAAGCTTGTTTCTGGTCACCATAACGCTTCGCCCCAGGCAGAAGGGCACCTAAACTAGCCCCGCGAGTCTGCTGCCAAGTCCATCTGGGGATGAGCTGGCAGGGGAAGGGAACGGCTTGGGAGGCTTTCAGCCAACACCCAGTCCTGGGGACATGGCACCTTGTCCTCACATTCTGCCTCTGTGCCCTTCCTCAGCTCAGGACACGGATGCCCAGCTGGATGCTGGCTTCCAGCAAGACAAAGAGAGTGGTAAAGAAGCCCTTTGGTTGCTTGACCCCATCCACATACCGGATCCATCCAGGCAGCATCACCCACCAGAGGCTGTTTATTTGTGCTGCGTTGTTTACTGGCTCCATGGCAAAAGCTGTAAATACTGCCTTTGAGCCCTCGTAAAACTCAGAAGAAATGTGCATGTTGTCTTAGCAGATTCAAGGCTGAACTCCTCTGAGACCAAACCAAAACACGTTCTGCATCCAGTTATGAAGAGTTTTCCCCAACATTTCTGAATGTCTCTTTAGTTTGCAGAAATGTGATGCAGAAAAGGCCCCGTAGCCCATCAGCCTCTTGATTTGGGTTCTTGCACCCTCCATAGCCCATCAGCCTCTTGATTTGGGTTCTTGCACCCTCCATAGCCCATTGTCCTCTGGATGTGAGGCTCTTGCACCTTCCATATCTCATTGGCCTCCTGATGTGGGGTTCTTGCACCCTCCATAGCCCATTGTCCTCTAGATGTGAGGCTCTTGCACCTTCCATATCCCATTGGCCTCCTGATGTGGGGTTCTTGCACCCTCCATAGCCCATCATCCTCTTGATCTGGGGTTTTTGCATCGTCCTCTTGATGTGGGTTGCTCATACGCTCTGGTTGACTCAGAGCAGCAGGAGGGATGCCCCTGAGCATCTAATGATAGTCTCCTTTTTTTCCAAGTTCAAGAGACCCAGCTCCCACCTTGGGGACCTGAACTGTGGCTGAGTCTCCATGAGGAAAACTTGTCTGGACATCAAATTGTAAAAGCTCAGAGGTAAATGGAAGTGCTTGTACACCCTCACAATCCCTAATTTGTGCTAGTAGGCAAACAGAGACACCAGTGGTCAGGGAATCAACAGGTTTACACACCCCGCGCGGAAACCCAGAGCCGTGCGCTTGGCCCATTGTTTGCTATTTACATTCTGGAAATCAAACGGACACTTCAGATGCCAGAGGTTAAAAATATTCTGCAAACTTAGCTGAAAAAACCCCGACTGTCAAGAGTTCAGGCAGATCCTATTTTATTAGGATTTATCCTACCTTCACCCTTCAACAGGCTCTCATATAAATATTTGCCTGCAAATGCCAACAGAACAGAAAACGACAGAGTGGCTCCTGGAGGTTTGAATCAGGACCCAAAGCCAAATTGACCAACTATTTTACAGGGACTCCCTTGTTAAATCTGCTGCTTCATTTCCAACGTATCTCGTGTACTTTTCTTTATCCAACTATTTGTGGGAAAAGTATTATTGAATACTACTGCTAATGGATCTAATCCTGTGTGACTTGGTCTAGGTGATCTTGCTCTGGCAGGGGGATTGGACTGGATGATCTTTTGATCCCTAATCCAATCCCTAATGATTCTGTGATTCTGTGATTCTGTGATTCTGTGATTCTGTGATTCTGTGATTCTGTGATTCTGTGATTCTGTGATTCTGTGATTCTGTGATTCTGTGATTCTGTAATTCTGTGATTCTGCGAACAAACCCGTGTATTTTTCAGGCATCATCCACTCTACCACACTGTACAATCAGAGCGCTGCATCCTCAGCTGTTGAAAACCGCAGCAGCTACAGTGAACTTTAAGGAGAGACCTTGGCACAAACGAGCTGGAGGTCTGGCCAGTCTAACCTATGCGAGGAATTAGCAATTTCATTTTTAAAGTGCTGGTAACTCCAGTTAAACTGCGACGTAACGGTAGCAATGCAACCAGCAACTGGCTTCTCAGCGTCACCAGATCAACAAATCGACAGCCTTCAGTGATGCTGATGCTCTGTAACTGCCTCTTCCCCTTGCCATGGATGTTCTGAGCTTCAGGGTCTGAAAAATTAACTTTGTCTTCGCTGTGGACTGAAACCTCAACTGCCTGGAGATCAAAGAAGATCCCTTGTTGGTGTTGTCGTTCTGAGGGACAGACCAGCAGTGTGTCATTGAGGAGATCGACCTCTGCTATGGAAATAATAGCAGCTCTTCCTCAGTCCCATCGGTGAAATCAAAGTGATGGTCTAGCACAAGCTAATTTCATCCTTCAGAAAGAAGTCATTCTTGAGCGTGCCATGACTTCAGAGATCTCTCTTTGTAGCTGCTTTCTAATTAACCATTTCACTGCCCAAAGCTGTTCTTCATCTGGCTTCTATCACTATTTTTTTTTGGTTCTTTTTTCCCTGCTTTTGACAGTTGGGATTCTTTTCAGGAGGAAATCTATATATGGGGAAACCTACATCAGGAATCACAGAATCACAGAACATTAGGGATTGGAAGGGACCTCGAAAGATCTTCTAGCCTGCTCTGGCAGGGTGATTGGACCAGATGGTCTTTCAAGGTCCCTTCCAATCCCTAATGTTCTGTGATTCTGTGAATCCACCTGCCACAGCAGGATCAACTAGAACCAGTCGCATAGGAACACATCCAGGTGGGTTTTAAAAGTCTCCAGAGAAGGAGACTCCACAACCCAAATGGGCAGCCTGTTCCAATGATCCATTACCCTCACTGGGAAGAAGTTCCATCTGATGTTTATGTGGAACTTCCTGTGTTCCACCTTGGACCCATTACCCCTTGTCTTATCACTAGATGATACTAAGAAGAGCCTGGCTCCATCCTCCTGACACCCACCCCTCACATATTTATAGATATTAATGAGGTCACCCCTCAGTCTCCTCTTCTCCAAGCTCAAGAGACCCAGCTCCCTCAGCCTCTCCTGGTAAGTGAGGTGCTCCACCTCCTTCATCACCCTCGTTGCTCTACACTGGACTCCCTCCAGCAGCTCCACATCCCTCTTGAATTAACTGACGACATTTCCTCCCAATACCTTCCCAGGGATACAAGCTTCTTGCACATTTCCAGACCCCTACACCAAAAATACCAGGATATTCATTTCCATCTCATGAGAACAGGATACTTTTTTCATGTCACAATGCTGGATTTGCTCGATTTGCCCCGACTGAATTAATGTCAGGATTTCATTTATGTTAAGAGTTCAGGACAGTTATTAACTTGAGAGGAAACACAAAGGTCTATTATACATCTTTGCTGTATTAATTAAAAAAAAAGGAAGAATAATCTTTGATGTGTTCATCAGGCAAGTTTTTGAAGTTTCAAATAGTACAGCAGGCGAAGCGTGGAGTGGAGACCCTTTACTTTGGTCCTTGAGTCAATTGACCTGTGATCTTGGGTAATAAGCGACTAATAAAAGCAAAATTTAGATACTGGAACAGATTTTCTTATAAAATTGGACCTTCCTCCCCGCTGTAGTATCACGAGTGAGGTATGTTTGTAATTGCCCCAGCAGTCTCAGAGTCTCAGCAGCCTCTGCATGCCTACAGCAATAAAACTGCTTTCAAAGAGAATAGCAGGCTGTACAGAGAGAGAGAGAATTTAAAACCCTTCAAGTTCATTAAATCGTGTTTTAGGAATGATAAATCCTGCCTGCATGCCGACAGACATCTTTCCTGATTTGCTGTAGAAACTGCTTTTCTGAGGTCTGAGAGAACACGAAGACTCAAAGGCTCTAATTGCACGTTCTTTACTCTTTCCCTCGCTAATAGGAGTGTTTGTGGCTCCAGACACGGGGCTGGAAAGAAAAGCACAGAACCATAGAACCAGTAGGGATTGGAAAATCCTACAGAAAAGCAGGTAAAGAGGCAAGATCAAGGGTATAAAAGGCACAGGCTCCGTTTAGAAGAAATGCAAGGAGCTTTAGTCAATAACGAGGATGAAAATAAGTACATTTCCCTTTTTGCTTAAATCAAACTACCTCAAGATGCTTCTTGTAAAAAAAAAAACAATAAATGATTTTATTACCTGGCAGTGGGCTCTTGTGGCCAAGAGGGCCAACAGCATCCTGGGGTGGATCAGAACGGGGTGGGTAGCAGATCAAGAGAGGTTCTTCTCCCCTCTACTCTGCACTGGTGAGATCACATCTGGAGTGTTGTGTCCAGTTCCGGGCCCTTCAGTTCAAGCTGGAGGATGTCCAGTGTAGAGCAACAAATATGATGAAGGAATCAGGACACCTCTTTTATGAGGAGAGGCTGAGGGACCTGGGTCTCTTGAGCTTGGAGAAGAGGAGATTGAGGAGTGACCTTATTAATGTCTATAAATGGGTGGATGTCAGGAGGTTGGAGCCAGGCTCTTCTCAGTGTCATCTAGTGATAGAACAAGGGGCAGTGGGTGTGAGCTGGAACAGAGGAGGTTCCATGTAAATATGAGAAGGAACTTCTTCGCAGTGAGGGTGATGGATCATTGGAACAGGCTGCCCAGGGGAGTTGTGGAGTCTCCTTCACTGGAGACGTTTAAAACCCACCTGGATGTGTTCCCGTGTGACTTGGTCTAGGTGATCCTGCTGTGGCAGGAGGGTTGCACTGAATAATCTTTCGAGGTCCCTTCCCATCCCTAATTTTCCATGACTCTGTGAATCTTGGTGTTAAGTGGGATACCTAACTGTTTCTGTTTCTACTGCCAGATCGATGGTGCTGCCCATTCACATAAACACAGATCATCTAGAAAAAGAAGGAGAACCTTCCAGCACTGCAACTGTCATCATTCATTGGCCTCACTAAGTCAGGAACACGTTACGCCAACGGAGCTGGAGTAATTTCTTTCCAGCTGGACTATCCAGGAGAGTGTAAAGCACCAGCTCAACGTTGTCGTCAATACTCTTGCCAGGCAGTATGAAGAATTCTGCGCTGATTTAGTTGAAAGGAGACACAGAGCTCTTCTAATATACTTTGTAATTACAGTGAGCAACCCTCATTCTCTGTGTGCAGCCATGCCTCCCATGTGGGGCACGAGGAACAATGTGGCTCTATCTTGGGAGCCATCACCCTTTTTTAATACTGCTGTCCTGCTCCAGTTTGTCCTCTCGGCTTCTCGTTCGTTCACAGTTGCTGCTGTTCTCTGCGGCAGCCACAGGGAACATCTTGTACTGAGCCATCCTAAATCCACTGCTAATGCCATCTGACCTTCTAACCATGATTTAGGTGCAAAGCACACATGCCCTATGTCCTCAAAGCAGTCAGGTTGGAAGAGACCTATGCGATCATCTCGTGATCTGGAATTGTACCTTTTCCTGTCCTCCCTGCAGAAGCAAAAGCCTTTGGAAGTAAAAATCACCCCCCTTTTTGAAGCACCTTGCATCTGCTCTGGAAATAGGTAGATTCCCAACGATTTTCTGATACCTGTTAGACATCACCGTCAGCACCTGACAGCACAAGGCGAGCGTTCGGGAGGAGATCCAGCAACAGCAAAGTTATCAAGGACGTCACCTAATTGCAAATCCTTCTGTCGCAGGCTTTCTGCGTGACCTCGGGACATTCTCGTGGGATAAAACTCCTAAGAGGGATTTGGATGTTAAGCCTAGACCTAGAAAAGGGCTTATGTGATTAAAATGGAACTTAGGGAAGTTTTAAGTGCCTGTGACGGAGACTACAATCCTGCCAAGTCCCATTCAGCTGCAGCTTAACCTCAGAGGCACCGCAGGAACATACAGGTGTGAAGTTTTGTTTCTTCTTAAAGTGATTTAGAGGTGTGAAAGTGCATCAGGGTGGAGACACCCATCACAAAGCACACAACTATCCCTTAGCACTTGGCACACACAGAACATAAAGGTCCCATGGTTCAGCTGTAGGAACTGGGTGCTTGGTTTCTCCTCATTCTGCTTTGTGCATCTCTCTGATGAGGAGAGGCTGAGGGAGCTGGGTCTCTTGAGCTTGGAGAAGAGGAGACTGAGGGGTGACCTCATTAATATCTATAAATATGTGAAGGGTGGGTGTCAGGAGGATGGAGCCAGGCTCTACTCAGTGTCATCTGATGACAGGACAAGGGTCAATGGGTGTGAGCTGGAACATGGGAGGTTCCACATCAATATGAGAAGGGACTTGTTCTCAGTGAGGTTGACAGAGCACTGGAAGAAGCTGCCCGGTTGGGTTGTGGAGTCTCCTTCTCTGGAGACATTTAAAACCCACCTGAACCTGTTCATGTCTGACTAGACTAAGGGATCCTGCTGTGGTGATTGGTCCTGTGGGACTGGACTGGAGGATCTTACAAGGTCCCTTCCAATCCCTAATGTTCTGTGATTCTGTGTAAGCGCTGGTATTAGTGACCTTCAATTACAGTGTCACAGAACATTACAGATTGGAAGGGACCTCAAAAGATCATCTAGTCCAATCTCCCCACCACAGCAGGATCACATAGAACAACAGAACATTAGGGATTGGATCCTTCTCTGGCATTGTACAGTATTTGAAGATGAGTACTGCCTTTCTCCTTAGGCTGCTAAATCAAATTTGTCGGAAAGGTAGAAAAAGCAAATGCCACACATCAAAGAGCTTACTAAGAGTCTTTTGACATCTGACAGAGGAGTGTGTTTGCTGTGCTAAGGTGACAGCTATTTGTGCAAAGTTCTGTGCACAAATACTCACCAAAAATGGCTTTCCCTGGAGTTGTTTCGAAATTCTTACATCTAGAAAAATGTCTCATTGCTGCTCTGCGGCATCTGCACAAAGAAAAAGAATAGGAGATGGCTGAGTGGTTAGCGATTGGAGAGTGGACAGATGGACTTGATGAGTTTGAAGGTATTTTCCAACCTGGATGATTCTATTCTATTTCTATTCTATTCTATTCTATTCTATTCTATTCTATTCTATTCTATTCTATTCTATTCCATTCCATTCCATTCCATTCCATTCCATTCTGTTCTATTCTAGTCTAGGATAATCTAGTCCATTCTAGTCTATTCTATTCATAGAATCACAGAATCATTAGGGATTGGAAGGGACCTCAAAAGATCATCTAGTCCAATCTCCCCACCACAGCAGGATCACATAGAACAACAGAACATTAGGGATTGGATCCTTCTCTGGCATTGTACAGTATTTGAAGATGAGTACTGCCTTTCTCCTTAGGCTGCTAAATCAAATTTGTCGGAAAGGTAGAAAAAGCAAATGCCACACATCAAAGAGCTTACTAAGAGTCTTTTGACATCTGACAGAGGAGTGTGTTTGCTGTGCTAAGTTGACAGCTATTTGTGCAAAGTTCTGTGCACAAATACTCACCAAAAATGGCTTTCCCTGGAGTTGTTTCGAAATTCTTACATCTAGAAAAATGTCTCATTGCTGCTCTGCGGCATCTGCACAAAGAAAAAGAATAGGAGATGGCTGAGTGGTTAGCGATTGGAGAGTGGACAGATGGACTTGATGAGTTTGAAGGTATTTTCCAACCTGGATGATTCTATTCTATTTCTATTCTATTCTATTCTATTCTATTCTATTCTATTCTATTCTATTCTATTCTATTCTATTTCTATTTCTAATTCTATTCTGTTCTATTCTATTCTATTCTATTCTTTTCTATTCTTTTCTATTTCTATTCTATTTCTATTTCTAATTCTATTCTGTTCTATTCTATTCTATTCTATTTCTATTTCTATTTCTAATTCTATTCTATTCTATTCTATTCTATTCTATTCTATTCTATTCTATTCTATTCTATTCTATTCTATTCCATTCCATTCCATTCCATTCCATTCCATTC
>VXBP01001605.1:88935-170954 GCA_013400115.1 Rhinopomastus cyanomelas
CTATTCTATTTCTAATTCTATTCTGTTCTATTCTATTCTATTCTATTCTTTTCTATTCTTTTCTATTTCTATTCTATTTCTATTTCTAATTCTATTCTGTTCTATTCTATTCTATTCTATTTCTATTTCTATTTCTAATTCTATTCTATTCTATTCTATTCTATTCTATTCTATTCTATTCTATTCTATTCTATTCTATTCTATTCCATTCCATTCCATTCCATTCCATTCTGTTCTATTCTAGTCTAGGATAATCTAGTCCATTCTAGTCTATTCTATTCATAGAATCACAGAATCATTAGGGATTGGAAGGGACCTTGAAAGATCATCTAGTCCCACCCCGCTGCCGCAGCAGGACCACCTCGACCAAGTCACACAGGAACACATGCAGGCGCATTTTCTTGTGTGCTCTTTGCTAGCTGGAGCAGCTCCTGCCTGCACATTGTGCTGCTCAGCACTAACCACTCTCAGCGCTGGCTCTGGATCAGGGAGACTTTTTGTCTTGCTGTGTGTACTGAGCTGGCTGCTTGGTCTGCTGGCTTTTCCATATCTGAGCTCAGCTGTGGTTTGTTTAGTTCTTGGAGACTGGGGTTGGCCATTTGAATTCCAAGGGCTTGTGTTTCTGAAGTCAACCAGATTGGTTTTACAAAAAAAATAGTCTACAGGATGAAGGGTCTGGAAGAGAACTAAGTGTTCAGAAGCAGTGACAGCAGCATCCACAGGAACTGGGTAATTAGTGGAGACCCCAGGAATCGCTCATGAGAAAGAAAAATTAACTCATTGTAGGCAATGAAAAGGCATGGACTTGTGAAGGGTACTGTTGTCAAACAGTGTTTTGTTTGCCAGCAGGAGTAGGGAGGTTATCATCCCTCTGCACTCGGCACTGGGGAGGCCACATCTTGAGTATTGGGTCCAGTTTTGGGGGCCTCAATACAACAGAGATGTGGAGGAGCTGGAGCAGGTGGAGAGGAGGGCAACTAAGCTGGTGAAAGGCCTGGACAATAAATCTTCTGAGGAGAGACTGAAAGAGCTGGGGCTCTTTAGTTGGAGGAAGAGGAGGCTGAGAGGAGACCTCATCACTCTACAACTACCTGAAAGGATGTTGTGGAGATGTTGGTGCTGGTCTCTTCTCACCAAGTAATTAGTGATAGAACAAGAGGGAAGAGGTTCAAGTGACAACAGGGGAGGTTTAGACTTGACATTAGGAAGAAGTTTTTCCCAGAAAGGATGGTCAGGCACTGGGATGGGCTTGTCATGGAGGTGGCTGAGTTGCCATCCCTGGCTGTGTTTGAAGATCGTTTGGATGAGGTGTTGAGGGATGTGGTTTAGGGGTGGACTTGCAAGGTAGGGTAGGAGGTTGGACTCGATGATCCCAGGGGTCTTTTCCAACCAGAGTGATTCTGTGATTCTGTGAAACAGGCTGTGCTGTCAATATTAATAGGTGGCCCTCAGAATATGATTCTAATATCTAGTTAGGTAATAATGGAAACATTTAATATCAAAAAATAATGGATTTTTTTTTTAAAAAAAGGAAATATTTAGTATAAAAAAGCTGTCACAAGGAAGCACAGCGGTAAATTAGTTATGGTATAATAAAAGCAACATATACTTAAAGCCTAAAGGCTTATTTGTATGTTATGATTACTACAAAACCTCTTACTGTCTAATTGCTAATGACTTAATCAAGTGTTTGAATTTCAAGTCCTCTCCATGACAGCAAATTAAGACCTTTTAAAACTGGAAGTTCTTTGGGTCAGGCACATACCTTTTGAGAACGAGCATGCAAACTGCATTGCAGTAGCCCACCAAACCTCTGGGTTTAGGGTACCTTAGTCATGGGAATAGTCATTCAGGGTGGGGTTGGGTTGATGGTTGGACTGGATGATCCTGGAGGTCTCTTCCAACCTGAACGACTCTGTGATTCAGTGATTAAGATTAGACATCAAGATGGAGAAGGTGGTCTCCTAAGGGCTCACACAGCATGCAGCAGCTCACTGCAAAGTGTACTGCAAGGTATGATATTTATAACATATATTATGACTTGGTCTAGGTGATCCTGATGTGGCAGGGGATTGGACTAGATGATCTTTCCAGGTCCCTTCCAATCCCTAATGATTCTAGGACATTTTTCCACTTATTAGTCACAGGATCTTTTTTCCTTTGGGGTTTTTAAAGTCATTTATGGTAATATATGCACATTTTTTTAATGACCTAGTTCTGAAACGACACGTTGCCAGCAGGAAGAAAATAAAAACAGGCAATCAGATTGAGTGTGATGTTGGTTTCAATAAGCTCACGCCGACAAAACAAGACTCCTGTATCCAGCTTTGTGTAGGACAGGAGCTCTAATTCCTTTGTTATAAGAACCCTCTAACCCTAACTCTCTGCTGCACATAAATTAGTCTGTTGAAAGACAACCCTCGTTCACGAAGGTTGCACCAGAAATGCTGCCTTGCTGATGCCCAACAGCCGAGCAGCCAGCAGAGCAAAGATGTCTGGTGCTGCTGGTTTTCACTGAGGGAACAAAGGGACCCACTAAGTTCTGATGTCTCTTCATTGTTGGTGTTGGACAAAGTGATCCGGAGGAAGATAAATAAAAAGACTTTGATTCTTTCAAAATAGCGACTTTGAATTGGCCGGAAAAGAAAAAGAAAGGCAGCCAGTACCACGTCACCACATGCCAGGAGACAGTGGTGAGGTTCTGTTTTCATAGCACATTCTGGAAAACATTGGGGAAAGCAAAAAAAACATCATGGAACCATGTAATTATAATCCTCTATATTAGGAGTTAAAATGCATCTTTATATCACCTCTCGCTGCCTATTGTAGAAGCTTTTGTGCTTTTTAGATAATTAATGATGCCAACAATTAAAGAGATGAGTTGAAGAAGAAACACAAAGTACTGCTGCGTCTTGATGGAAAGAGAAGCTGTCTTGGTTTTGGAGCTTGTATCTTCAGAAATGATCTCTGATGTTTCTGTTGGCTGTAGCGAGCCTCTGGACACATGGGAAGCTCTCTCATGTCTGAGGGCAGGACCGGGGGCTTCATGTGGTAGGTCTCTGAATGCTCACTGCTTGACACAGAAAGGCTCTGGTCTACTGGTTACCACAACGTAACCAACGCGAGTCTAGGAAAAGGGAAAATGGAAGAACCATGTCATTTTCATCCTCGTGTCCAAAGCAGCAAGCCCACTGAAACGTCAGCTATATAATAGGCTTTCTGCTGGTTTACACTGAAATTGTCTTCTGGGCTTTTGTGGAAACTTCATTCTTTCTTCTGAAGTCTATAAAAAGCTCTGTCACTCCCATATAGAGACCTGACCCTAACTGACCTCCACAGCCCTCAAGTGGACTGTGTGTGTGGGTTCTTCTGGCCGCACTGGAGACCTTTTTGTCATCATCTTCAAGACTTCATGTGTGAAGCCTGACTGTGCCATGACAGCGTTCTGACATTGATCTAGGTGGTGGTGCTGTGGTGGGGGGATTGGACTAGATGAGGTTCCATATAAATATGAGAAAGAACCTCATCCCAGTGAGGGTGACAGAGCACTGGAACCGGCTGCCCAGGAGGATTGTGGAGTCTCCTTCATTGGAGATATTTAAAACCCACCTGGGTGTGTTCCTGTGTGACCTGGTCTAGGTGGTCCTGCTGTGGTAGGGGGATTGGACTAGATGATCTTTCGGGGTCCCTTCCAATCCCTAATGATTCCATGATTCTGCGGTTTCATGACGCTGAGCACCTTTGAAAACTGACTGTGCCTTGTAAACAGAGCAAAGCACAAGCTGAGGTTTCTTGAGGCCAGGGAGGCAATGAGCCAAGCCAGGCTTTCACAGCCACGTGGCTACCAGCATCGCATGTGATGAGATGACAGAAAGCCCAATGTGCACCCAAAACGAGCCCATCCTAACAGTTCCTCCTTATTGAACGCGGCTAGTAATTGCCTATTGATGTTTCCATAGAATGCAGCACTTTCTCTGCCAGCATAAAGGTTATTCTTACAGAATGTGATGTGTGATGGGCTACAGAGCAGAGAGATCCCTGCTGGCTCCAACGAGCCAACAGGAGTGACACGACCATTCTTTCTGATACTGATGCTAGAGGTACAAGACCCCTCTCCTCAGCCTGGCTCAAAACCAGGCTGGGTGAAACAAGAACTATGATGATTCTATGATGTTCCACTCCCTTCATCATCTTTGTGGCTCTGCGCTGGACCCTCTCCAGCAGATTTGTGTGTCCTTCTGGAACTGAGGGGCCCAGAACTGGACACAGTACTGGCTACAGTATTCCAGATGTGGATACAATATTCCAGATGCAGATATACAATATTCCAGATGGATACAACATTCCAGATGTGGATACAATATTCGAGACACGGATACAATATTCTAGATGTGGATACAATATTCCAGATGCAGATACAATATTCCAGATGCAGCCTCACCAGGGCAGCGTCGAGGGTGGGGAGAACCTCCCTCGATCTGCTAACCAGCCCCATTCATATGCACCTCAGTACCAAGGAGCAGCTGAAGACCCAAATGGGAGCAATCAAAAGCTAGAAACCCATGGGTTTTCAGAAAAAGTGGAAACAAAGCGATCATGAAGGTAAAATCTCTCTTGAAGTGATGCAAATGTTTTCAATCAACCCCAAATCTAAAGAGGTAACTCTCTGATGAACAGGGCATCCGAAAGAGGGGGAAACAGTGAAGCAATATCAAAAGACAACTTCTCATTTGAGGATATATGCACAGTAATAGAGTCTTTCCATCCGAGGCAATACAGCATTCTCATTACTCAAAGTAGTCATTCTTTTAAATTATAATAAAAATTACCCACGGAACACAGGTTTATGTGAAATAAAAAACCCCCAAAAAAGCCCAGAATGGGAAAAATCATCAGAGAGAAGTTATCTCCTCTTGGCTCTGACAGCATTTTCTAAAATTCAGACCCAAATTGCAGCCTCAACACAGTTTATGCTGGTAAATGTGACAGGCTGGGATCCTTAGTATTCATAACAAAAAATAATCATCCTTTCGGATTTGTCCCGGCTGCCTTAATGCAGCAGCGTTTGCAGTGCTGTGTTCTGAAAAGGGATTTCCATCTGCTTGAAAGTCAGGCTGCCCTTCCACTTTTGAGAGAGCACAGACTGCTGCTGGTACGTCTGGAACATCCTCCTTCTTACACTATGGGCTCCTTCGTGGAACAAACACCCTCGGTTGCTTTGGGTGGCCCCTCCGACTCCTCTCCACCCTCTAACAGCTTGGTATCATCTGAATCCACATCAGCTGGAGGAGACAAAGCAGTAAGAAACTGAATAGGATGGATGTTTTCAGGATGGAAATGGTTTAAATCCTCTTCTTATCTCCTCTGTCTAGGATTTATAACAGAGAAGCATATACAATCCCAGACATGAACATGTATTTGTCTAAGCAAAACCCATAGCAAGTCATCAGGGGGATGCTGGAGGTCATGGTTATTCCACTGAGCACACACGCTTCTGTAAACCACCTCCTGAACCAGCTACAGCTATTGGGGTGACACCAACAAAGAAGGAGAGACACGAGTGAAGAGGAGAATCACTCTGTGACTACATTCTCACAGCCAGGGTCTGACTACTAAGAATGCCAAAATACACAGAGTGCTTTATGATGAAGGGAGTGGAACATCTCCCTGCTGAGGAAAGGCTGATGGAGCTGGGTCTCTTGAGCTTGGAGAAAAGGAGACTGAGGGGTGACCTCATTCATGTCTGTAAATATGTGAAGGATGGGTGTCAGGAGGATGGAGCCAGGTGCTGCTCAGTGGCATCTAGTGATAGGACAAGGAGAAACGGGTGTGAGCTGGAACATAGGAGGTTCCACATCAATATGAGAAGGAGCTTCTTCACGGTGAGGGTGACAGAGCCCCGGAAGGGGCTGCCCAGGGCAGTTGTGGAGTCTCCTTCTCTGGAGACTTTTAAAAACCACCTGGATATGTGCCTGGGCAACTTGGTCTAGGTGATCCTGCTGTGGCAGGGGGATTGGACTAGATGATCTCTCAAGGTCCCTTCCAATCCCTAACGATTGTATGATTCTTTACCTCAAGCTGTAGCCCGTACACAGGTTTTGGATCAATGGCTCGTTTTTCTTTAGAGGGTCAAATACTCCAACAAATATTCCTGTTGACTTCAGAAGGCTTTTAATTCCCATGAATCAAGGCCACTAGACCTGCACTGGAGAACTTGATAAGCTTCTTCAGCGAAGTCTTGCTGTGGGTATCCTTAACTGGAGCCACAATTCTAAGCCACTGCTTCTACTGTCCTTCAGCCCTCGGGAAGAAATTGCCTGCGTGGGACCTTAAGGAAAACACACATCACCCAAGTGTCCCAGTCAGTAAACATGTTTGTGACCTGAACCCACTTCTGCTTTCTAAAGGCTACTTTGAGCGAGTCACGCAACCTCAGACACCCCCGGTTCACTCAGAGCAATTGTTGCTCATAGCTGTGGTTGTTTTCCTTTCGGGCACTCACTCTCCTTTTCCTGCCCCGTGGCCTGTTTTTTGCACAGCTCGCTCACTCAGCCCATGGAAATAGCTTCCCTTGGAAAACAGCACCGGAGAGCTGCAGCTTAAAAACGTCGCAGCGGTACCGAAAGGTCGCCAGAAGAGCGTTCAGAGGGAACAGACAAGCTTTCAGGAACGTCCTTCAGCTTTAAAAACGGCCCTTTGCAAAGTTGAAATGTTGAAGATCAGCTGAAATTCTTCTCTTTCCTCTAGAGTACTAATTGGTTTTGCTTTGTGTTAACTAGAATTTACAGCTCGTGACAAAGGCTTCAGGTCAAACAAGAGCACTGCTTTGTTTTGCTTCTCGAGGAGTCGTGGACACTGCGTAGTTTATTAGTGACTGATCTACGATTAAATTAAATCAAATCCATCCGTTCAGCCTCTGGTTAAACACATCCCTCAAGGCAGTAGCCTTCAACTGGGAATTTCTGCACATTTATTACAAATCTTTTCCTTCAACTTCCAGCTGGTCCAGCGTGACTACTGCAGTCTGAACTGGAAATTTCCCCCAGGTGTCAGATGAAAACACTTGAATATATGTGACTTCCATTCTGGAGAACTTGAAGAATTAGTGGGTGTGATAGCACTGGGTGGACCTGATGATCATAGAATCATAGAATTGATCTCGTAGGTGTCTTTCAATCTTAATCACAGAATCATTAGGGATTGGAAGGGATCTTGAAAGATCATCTAGTCCAATCCACCTGTCGAAGCAGGACCACCTAGACCAAGTATGATTCTGTGATTCTAAGAATGCACTGTGGCACATGAGAACTTCAGTTTATGTTAAAACTGTGTCATGCACCTTGTTAGCACAACCTATTTTCCATGATTCATTCAGCATAAAGATTGTGGACACCTAAAAGTGGGGTCTGTGATCCTTACTAACCCTGAATTTTAAATCCAGCAGTGGCACCACAGAATCATAGAGCACTAGGGATTGGAAAGGACCTTGAAAGATCATCTAGTCCAATTCTCCTGCCACAGCAGGATCACCTAGATCAAGTCACACAAGAACACATCCAGGAGGGTTTTAAATGTCTTCAGAGAAGGAGACTCCACAACCCCCCATGGGCAGCCTGTGCTCAGTCACTCTCACTGGGAAGAAGTCCCTTCTCATATTGATGTGGAACCTGCTATGTTCCAGCTGACACCCATTGCCCCTTGTCCTATCACTAGATGACACTGAGCAGACCCTGGCTCCATCCTCCTGACACCAACCGTTCACATATTTATAGACATGAATGAGGTCACCCCTCAGTCTCCTTTTCTCCAAGCTCAAGAGACCCAGCTTCCTCAGCCTCTCCTCATCAGGGAGATGTTCCATTCCCTTCATCATCTTGGTGTCTCTGCACTGGACTCTCTCCAACAGCTCTGTGTTCTTCTGGAAGATTTATTTTTCCCCACCAGTGTAGAATTAATATTTCTTTTGCATTTGCAAATACACTTGTAGCCCACTTGCACCCTGCATCTACAATTACTTCTACATTAAAGAACATCTACAGCAACAAGAGTGGAAACCAGCTGAGGCAACAAAGAAATCAGCAATCTGTACAACTCCCACTCCTAGGTGGAATTTACTGCTTCAGAAACATCATCTCTTGGTTGCCAAATTAAATCCTCTCAATCTGCTCTAATTTTCTGTCGTTGTCTAAGGGCAGACACAGCTCCACTTGATGCTTTGCTGTGTTTGACTACTTCAAGGGACGTCAAGACTGTCTATACAGCCCATTCTGTGCAGCTGCTCACCTTTCGAGGAGACTACACATACATTTTAATTCTTACAAAAATATATTGTGGGGGTTTTTTCCCCTCTGAGCTGCTTCTTCAGAGCAAGTGGAACCTCTGCTCTAGCGTTTCAGTACGAAGAGCAATTACACTTATTTTTCTGCTGTTGTGCTGGTTCTAATTGTACCTGCTTGTGCGCTGTGTCTTAGAAAAGAAGGCAACGAAGAAAAAAGCCCAGTTATTATACAAATAATCTATTCTTCTTACAATTGGAGATAAAATATAAAGGTGGTTTTTTTTTTATTTCAGCATTTTCCATTATGAGGTCTTACAATTGCTTACAGAGTAGCCCATCAATCTAGGCTGGAATATGCCACACAGTAGCCGCCTGGCTCGCAGCGGCAATTTTGGAAACCCAGATGCGGTCGTTCTGAAGAGCGAGATGAAAAGAATGTTTTTTGATGCTGAAAAAGCTTTCGGAAGGTTAGTGGGGACATCCACCATCCTTTGGGACAGAGGGGTGAGAAGACAGCGAATTTGAACACCAGGGATGGGCTTTTTATTACCTCCTGCTAGGAAAATGGTTTCTTCTGGACAAGATGAAAAGTTGGGGAAATTTGAAATCTTCAGGCTCCAACTAACGGTTTGTTCAGGTTGGTACTGAAACTCTTCAAATATTTGCTCAACTTTGAGCCAGCAGGTGAATCATAGAGTCATAGATTCATTAGGGACTGGAAGGGACCTCGAAAGATCACCTAGTCCAATCCCTCTGACACAGCAAGATCACCTAGACCAAGTCACGCAGGAACACATCCAGGAGGGTTTTAAACATCTCCAGAGAAGACTCCACAACCCCCCTGGGCAGCCTGTTCCAGTGCTCTGTCACCCTCCCTGGGAAGAAGTTCCTTCTGATATTTATATGGAACCTCCTGTACTCCAGCTTGCATCCACTGCCCCTTGTCCTATCACTAGATGCCACTGAGCAGAGCCTGGCTCCATCCTCCTGACACCCACCCTTCACATATTTATAGACATTAATCAGAGTGGAAAAGGCTGTTCAATGGCAGAAATAATTAAATTAGGATCAAGGAGAGAAAAGTCAGATAAGGAGTAGCTGTGGGAGAGAGATCAAGATGTAATAAAGAGGGAGATAGGGACGATACATTATCAGGAGGGTAGTAACTGGGAGGCCAACACTGGCAGTGTCTGACAGGGGAAAACAACCTGAGAACACAAGCACTACAGCTCCTTCAAGAGCTGTAGCATTTTAATAGAACCTAAAATGATTTAGGCTGACTGGAACTTTAGAGGTCATGTAGTACAACCCCCCTGCAGTGTGCAGAGACATCACTGCCCATAGCAGATTGCCCAGAGCCCATCCTGTCTGACCTTGAATGTCCCCAGGGATGGGACCTCCACTACTTCGCTGGACGATCTGTTCCAATGTTTCACCACCTGCATTGTAAAAAGCATCTTCTTTATATCTAGACTAAATCTATCCTTTTTAAATTCATTGTCCCTTGTCCTGTTGCAACAGGCCTTGGGAAAAAGATTGTCCTCACGTTTCTTACAGCTGGGGTAAGGGAAAGCCAGTTTCTTGACCTTAAAACTTGGCTGATCTATGAACAAAGCTGCTCAGGTCCAACAGTAATGGACCAAGTAAGGACCAGAGTGGAGACATCACCTTGGGCATGTGCAAAGCCACACAGAGAGGCTTCAGTGGTCCTCTAGCACTGATAGACTGTGTTTAAGAGAAACCTCATCTTTGAGATCACATTCCCAACCATTTCATCATCCTTTCATGGTCCTGACCCAAAGACTTTAGGATATGTCTTGAGGTATCACTAGAAAGGTGATAAAAAAGCCCTGAGCAGGCATTTCATACCCTCTCTCAGAAGCTGGATAAGTTAGTTAAGCAAAGAAAGCCAGAGGTACTGACCTCTGCAAAGCTGGCAGGAGCTCCTGGAATCACCTTCTGATCTGCAGCAAGCAGCCGGTGGCCAGTGAGTAATAATTAACAGATGCCAAATATCAACTTTAGACCACGTAGCTGTGGTCAGAATGAGTGGTTCACGTTAATGATTTACACAACCAGTTCAAACCCAGAGGCACCAAAGTGAGCATCTTTCATTTTAGCAGGGAAGAGGAAAGCTCAGCTATTGTGACTCCTGATCCAAGTACCCGAAGTTCCTCCCTGAAATATGCAGTGGTACCTCAAATGCTCAGGTTCAGCTGGTTTCTACACAATCACTCATGGAACTTCTTCACAATGAGGGTGACAGAGCACTGGAACACGCTGCCCAGGGAGGTTGTGGAGTCTCCTTCACTGGAGATGTTTAAGACCCACCTGGATGTGTTCCTGTGTGACTTGGTCTAGGTGATCCTGCTGTGGCAGGGGGATTGGACTGGATGATCTTTCAAGGTCCCTTCCAATCCCTAATGATTCTATGATTCTAAGCACCACATCGAAACGATCTTTAAACACATCCAGGGATGGTGACCCAACCCCCTCCCTGGGCAGCCTGTTCCAAGGCGTGACCGCTCTTTCAGATCCCTTGGACTCTATTAAGAGATGAACTTACAGTGTAGCCTGTTCTTCAGTGGAAGCAATAACAAGTCTTTATCCTTTATCAGGTGGTGTTTTTCACAAATCAGGGGGAACATAATACCTCTAAGCCTGCTACTGTTCTCTCAGACCTGCCTCAAACTGGCTAACAGTTGACTCTTGACCAGATAAACATAAAAGCCCCGTGACCTGCTTTTCTTGGTCATGAAATGAAAAAGAGGAGCTTTAAATAAGTAGGAGTTATCATCTTCCCTAGGTAAACAGAGTTGCTATCAACGCTTCCCATCTTGTAAGTCATTAAAATCCTTTTGAACTCTTTTCTTATCCAGCTCGCTTTAATGAAGCAAACACCGAGAACGAAGACACGCCGATAACCGAGGGCTGTAAATACCTGGGTGGGGGATACGCTCAGGGACTAGGACAGGTACTGAAAGCAATGGAACAGCTCCAGCTGGCTTTAACAGCTCTGAACCAGACCATCTTTCTTCAGCTGTGGAAAAAGTCTACCTCACAGTGGCTCCTCTCAAAATATGTACTGATGATTAATAAAGGTTGTGTCTTCATGGGAAATGAAAATTAATGGGTTTTGGCTGGAGAATTAAAGAAAATCCTGAGTTTCATGATGGCCAAATGTTTATGTTTTCAAACATGTTGGTTTGTTGAGGCTAAGAGAAGGTTGGTGCTTGTCAATGTACTGAGGAACTCGGTGCAGACCTCTGTGGATGTTCTATTACTTTCTGCAGAGGCTTGGCTGATGAAAATCCAGCTGGCCCATCGCACACAGCGTGTGCTCAGGGTGTGCAGACGTTCATACGCACACTGGACAGACACACACATTCTGTTCAGCGATGCCCACTCTGTTCTCTGAGCCAAGTCTGGTTGCTCTGTCCGTTTGATGGGACCAACGTTTTAGCAAATGGATTTATTAGCAGAATCACAGAACATTAGGGACTGGAAGAGATCTCAAAAGGTCATCTAGTCCAATCCTCCTGCCACAGTAGGATCATCTACATCAAGGTGCACAGGAACTTATGCAGGAGGGTTTAAACATCTCCAGAGAATGAGGTTCCACAACCCCCCTGGGCACCCCTTCCAGTGCTCTGTCACCCTCATCAGGAAGAAGTTCCCTCTCATTTTATGTGGAACATCTTATGTTCCAGCTGACACTCATTGCCCCTTGTCCTATCATTAGATGACACTGAGCAGACCCTGGCTCCATCCTCCTGACACCCACCCTTCACAACATTAACGAGGTCACCCCTCAGTCTCCTTTTCTCCAAGCTCAAGAGACCCAGCTCTCTCAGCCTTTCCTCATCAGGGGGATGTTCCACTTCCTTCAACATCTTGGTGGCTCTGCACTGGACTCTCTCCAGCAGCTCTGTGTCCTTGTGGAACTGAGGGGCCCGGAACTGGACACAATATTCCAGATGTGGTCTCAGCAGGGCAGTGCAGACGGGAAGGAGAACGGGTTCCAGTCTATCTTGCTATGGATACAGCTTTATGGTCAGGCTGGATGGGGCTCTGGCCAACCTGGTCTAGGGTGGGGTGTCCCAGCCTGGTGGGGGGGTTGGAACAGGATGATCAGGTGGTCCCTCCCAATCCTGAGTGATTCTGATTCCATAACTTCTCCAGTGAAGTGATCCTGCTGTGGCAGAGGGATTGGACTGGATGATCCTTCGGGGTCCCTTCCAATCCCTAATGATTCTATGATTCTATGAGTATATGATTCTATTTTGGTGACTAGGTTGACTTTACAAATAGCAAATTAATACACAGTGTTGAAAATCCGATCCACTTTTGCTCTTTATCTTGCAGTGATTGACAGGTTTATTATCATTTTCTCCTCTTCACAAATGCTTCAAAACTGAGGAGATCTAATCGCTCTGTTGGCATTTTAACTTGGATTGCAGTTTTGTTTACTTATTAAAAAGCAGATAATCTCCCCCCTTGATAAAGCTCCATCGTCTTGTTAGCATCCATCTGTGAGCAATGGCTAGCGAGTGTGCAACGTGGCCGCCACACACTGGATTTGGTGCAAGCAGAAGCAGTTTTGATGGCATTGTTAGAAGCTGGCATTTGCACTTATGCAAATGTTTGACTTGTTCGGAATAACAATGACTTCATCCAGCAGCACAGTTCAGCACTTGACATGCAAACACAACTGTTATGCTGCTATTTTTTCATATCCTCCAACTTAAAATAAAACCCCAACAAACCCAAGAAAAATGCAAATAGCTCCTGTCTCTGCTCTATCATTTATGGTCAGTACTTAGCTTCAAAAATGTGATGCTACTTGTACACGGCGTGGTAAATATTCGAAGCAGACACATCTTGTGCTGGGTGATAAAATATTCTGAGCATGTCCTAAAACGATTCTCTCATCAGAGGTGGCTTGCTACCTCCACCATCAGCAGATACTGATAATTAATCAACTGAAATGAATCTTTACAGAATAAACAAATCTGTTATACATGAAGGATGATTATGTTCTTTTGGCTGTGGAGGTTTTTTCATAACTTATTCATGCCAATGCTGTGCCTGGGTTAGGAAGCGCTTTTCATCCATGAAATAAATACAGCATCCTTTGTCACATACCTCCTCTGTTTTCTGGGCTGTGCCAACAGAACTCAGTACAAATCCCCCAGCTATGCTGATTTACACCAGCAGGAGAGTTAAGGCTCTATTCATCCTCAGCATCGATGTTTCTGGAATTGTTTCAGATTAATTTCTACAGCATTTTCAACTCTTCCATTTTAACAGTAAAGTCTGTGCAAATACCATAGAATCATGGAATCATTAGGGATTGGAAGGGACCCTGAAAGATCCTCTAGTCCAATCCCCTTGCTAGAGCAGGATCATAGAATCATAGAATCATTAGGGATCGGAAGGGACCTCAAAAGACCATCTAGTCCAATCCCCCTGCCAGAGCAGGATCACCTAGATCAAGTCACACAGGAGCATGTCCAGGTGGGTTTTAAATGTCTCCAGAGAAGGAGACTCCACAACCCTCCCTGGGCAGCCTGCTCTAATGCTCCATCACCCTCACTGCCATCATCAGCTGAAAGACACTGATGGGTAGTGAAAACTCTTTTTGGATGGTCTCTGACAGAATCACAGAATCATAGAATCATTAGGGATTGGAAGGGACCTCAAAAGACCATCTAGTCCAATCTCCCTGCCATATGTTCCTGTGTGACTCGAGCTAGGTCGTCCTGCTCTGGCAGGGGGATTCTATGGTTCTATGATTCTATGGGATTCTAATGATTCTATGGTTCTATGAAATACGTCCTCCCCTCTTGCAAGTGAAGAGTATAAATTCATTTACACTGTTTTTTAAAATTAATTCATACTTCTATGTGCTGCTCATTTTTCCTTGAGATATTTAAAGGACCAGTTGTGATTCTCACTGGCAGAAACACTGGCTGACACATTTTAGACGCGGATGTGAAAGGATTTGAAAATCCTGTGTTCTGAGGAACAGAAAACAAGATCACGTTTGGCTGATTTCCTCAGCAATCACAGATAAACGACACAGTTTACACTGCAGATATGTGTGATACGTTAAAATCCCAACAGCATGAAAGGAAACGCCGACAGTTGTCAGACAGTATTATAAAATAACCAGAAAACCAGCAAATGTATTTGAGGAAGTCATGATGTGCTGCGAATAGTCTTCAAACAGGGAAAGAATCACAAACTATTCCTCTGGAATGAGTCATGCTGTATTAGAGAAATTGTCAGGATTACTGTCTATAAATATGTGAGGGGTGGGTGTCAGGAGGATGGAGCCAGGCTCTTCTCAGTGTCATCCAGTGATAGGACGAGGGGCAGTGGATGTGAGCTGGAACAGAGGAGGTTCCACATCAATATCAGAAGGAACTTCTTCCCAGGGAGGGTGACAGAGCACTGGAACAGGCTGCCCAGAGGGGTTGTGGAGTCTCCTTCTCTGGAGATGTTTAAAACTCACCTGGATGTGTTCCTGTGTGACTTGGTCTAGGTGATCCTGCTGCGTCAGGGGGATTGGACTGGATGATCTTTCGAGGTCCCTTCCAATGCTTAATGATTCCATGATTCTATGATACTGTGTGAGCACGAATTCTTGGCTAAGGTTCACTAAAACTGAAGCTCTAACTCACATCATCCAGATGACTGTTATTAAAAAACCCCCACTACATGCAAGTTCTCAGAAACAACAAAAACCCCAAGCAACCCCCTGACCTGCTCTATGCCCACTAGACAGATCACCCAGAGCCCCATCAAGCCTGATTTTGAATGTTCCCAGGGATGGGACCTCCACCACCTCTCTAAGCAGCCTGTTCCAGCGATCTACCACTCTCAGATTAAAGAACTTTTTCCTGATGTCCAGCTTAAATCTACCCTACTGAAGGCAGTAGGACACATGGGTCTGAATCTGACCTCAGTCAGCAGCAAACTTCTAAAACAAGTCACTTAGTGGCCAAAGAGAGTGCTGGAGTCTACTACAGTATAAGATATGCCATTTGAAAGGTGGAGATCAGCTTTCCCTATTGGGACCAAGACGCTGCTGAAGGCAGCCCTGAGGCACCTGCAGCTCTACAATGCTGGGAAATAAAAGTATTTAGACTTTAAAGGGACATTTAAAGGTCATATAGCCCAACCCACCTGTGATAAGCAGAGACATCTTCAACTAGATCAGGTTGCTCAGAGCCCCATCCAAACTGATGTGTAAATTTAGACTAGATGTGAGGAAGGTTTTTTTTTTTATCATAAGGACAGTGAAACATTGGAACAGGTTGCCCAGAGAGGTCCTGGATGCCCCAACCCTGGAAACAGTCAAGGTCAGGTTGGATGGGGCTCTGAGCAACCTCATCTAGTTGAAGATGTCCCTGCTCACTGCAGGGTGGGTTGGAACAGATGGTCTTTAAGTACCTTCCTACCCAAACTATTCTATGATTCTAAGTGCTGGAAGAGCTCAGGAGCTGCTGCATTTAGGGTGCTGCTGAATAAGACTTTGCAGGATCATCTTTTCTTACTTAACCTGCATTTCACCACCAGTTTACTTCAACCATAAGCAGGTTTTTGGCTTGTGTTTTCCCTTGGTAAACAGCTCAAGACCACGTGGCAGTGTAACATGCAAACTGCAGTAATTTTATTAGCAGTCTTAATATAGAAAAAACCTTCATCAAAGCCTACTTACACAAAAACAAAGCTCAATAGGACAGACTTTCAGCCTCACATCTAAGCATCTTGACTTGTGTTATTATCTCTCTGTAATCTCTTTCCTTTAAGTGATATTATTAAAATAATCCAAGATTGGGTTTTTTTTGTTGTCTATAAATGGTTTATTATCTATTCATTTATGACAAGCTGATAGTGTTTACTTAGTTTGCAGACAGGCACTACACAGTCTGTTTTTGTTTTCATCTGAGAAAGTACAGTTTGAGGAAGGCTCCAAGTGTGCTTTGCTCTAACTGCTGTTTTCTAGGTTAGGAAGATGCAGCAAGAAGAGAAAGGCTGTGCTGTCTCGCATGCAGCAGACACACAGATGTAGGATGGGTAAAAAAGAATCCAGCCAAGAGGGTGGGTTTTACAAGAAGCAGAGGCTGGAAGGCTGCTGAGAAGGAAGAGGCTAAGAGATGTCATTGGGCTTCACAGGTGATGGAAGAAAACTTCCAAGGCACACAGAGAAGACTGCACAAATTGCTGAAATCCAGAAAGTAATTAATTCATTGAGCTGAAAGCAAACATAACAAGAGCCATCCCACAAGGATTTATAGCAGGCAGGCACAGATGCATTTATGAATCCTTCTAATTTCTCTACTGTCTCCCTCTAAGCAAATTAAAAACAATTGAAGAGCTAATTTTTCCTGTTTATGTTGCAAGAGATCTGTCTTTGCAATCTTTTTATTATCTTTACAAAACTCACTTTAGGGAAAGTGTTGGAAGATCCACCTCAAAACTAACTTCATACACCATTATAAATGTAAAACCTCACCGCTGAGGTGCTATGACATGCAGCCTTCAGTTACTCGCATGTGAGTCTCCACCACTAACCTCAAGCCTGCCTAAAATCCCCCCGACAAACCAAAACCCCCAAGACCAGCCAGAGCACGCATGGATCGGCAGGGCTGGCCACTGCGCTGGTCCAAGCGGTCGAACTGCATGCCAGGTGGTGTGTGTGGCCGAGTATGCCCAGACAAGCTGTCTGTAGACGGTCTGCAAACTGTCTGTGAGGCCGAACATGCCCTACTTGTGGTCAAACTGGGCACAGAGAGCGACTGCCTACGTGTCATGTGCACGGGCCCTTAGGGGCTGAGAAAAGCACTAAATGGGGTCAAAAGCACGGCTTCTTCTTGGGACATCCCACAACGACGCTTCGGGGAGCAGCAGCTGGACGAGATGCCCCTGTAGCATCACTCTGAGTGGTAGGAAGGTCCTAGTGGCTGCCCATCAGCATGGCCACTGGGGAAGGGTTTGGCTCCTCGCGCTGCTCGTCCCGGCGCCCCCCGAGCAGACCGGGGGCTTGTCCCGGCGTTCGTAGCACTGAGGAGTCACTCCCTGCCCACACGGTCCATCAGGGCGCCCCGAAGACGAAAACCGAGAGAGATAAAACTGGAGGTAAATCGCACGGGTGTGGCTGTGACGACCCCGCCAGCGCCCGCAGCCTCCTCTGCCCCAGCACTGTGCCGCAGCCACCGCGGGGCCGGCCCGGGCCGGCCCGGACGATGCCGGGCCAGGCGATGACGCGGGTGTAGCCAATGGGCTAGCGGCGCCGAACGGCCCGTCCGCGCCCGGCAGCGCTGAGGCCGGCGCTGGCGGGCTGGTGCGCAGGCGGAGAACTGCGCGCAGCGGTCGGAAGGAAGGGAGGGAGGGAGGGGAGGGGAGGGGAGAAGGGCCGGGCCGGGAAGGGAAGGGGTGGCCGCGCCGGGCACAGCATGGCTGCCAAGGTAAGGCGGTGCGGGCGGGCTGGCGGCGCGGGCGGGCTGGCATGCGGTGGCGAAGGGGCCGCGGCGGAGGCAGGCGGCGGCTGCGTTTGACCTCGGGCCCGTCCTTGGCAGAACTCGGCGGGGGGGCCCGCCCCGCCGCTCCGCGGGNNNNTCGCTGCTCCGCGGGCCCGGGGGACAGCGGGTTGGGGGTGAAGGGCGGCCCGTACCGAGGCGATGCGGCGGGATCGGCACCTGCCAGCCCCAGGCCCTTGCGCTGCCCTTAAGACACCAGCTGCGTGACACAGTGCGGGGCAGAGGAGTGGCGGTGAACGGCGGCGGGTCCCGCCGTGCCCGGCCCTGCGGCGCTCAGCGGTGCGGCCCGCACACGGCCCCGCCGGCGCTGCCAGACCTGGCTGTGGCTCGGTGAGCACACGCGTGCCGACCTGGTGCAGGGATGCTTGAAAATACCCACTCGTACAGGGTGTAGGTGCAGTTATTTCTGACGAGGGACTGCAGCGGGCCCTCGGGCCAGCCGCTGGCAGGACTCAGTGTGCCCAGAGCGGGCACCGGCAGGGTTTGGCCTTGCTCTGTGTGCAGGCCTTAGCGTGACAATCCTCTTTTGGAATTTTTTCCCTCATTTTCTTCGCATCCCTGTTCTTACCTTCTGTTTATGCATTTGATTTTAATTTCCAGCCGGCTCCTCTTAGTGCTTTCCTGTCAGTGTGAAACGTGTTTGTTAGGCTTTACCACTATTTTCAAAGTATGGATTAGTTGAAATGCTTTTATCAAGTCCTTAAAAACAGACTTCTGTCCCAGAAAAATGACATGATAAACATTAGTCATTCGCTGGACCAAAACTATATAAAAAAGTAGATTTTCCACTTATAATGGCAGATAAAACTGTAGGTAGTGTTGGTGTTCCAAAACTTAATACTGGGTGTTCATTGGAGTTCCCTTTTGAATACTGAGACTCTAGGAGGGGAAAAAAAAAGCCCACATGCTGCTCTTGTTGAAACCGGCAATGAAATTGACATGGGTGAAACATCAGAAAACAAAGTTTCCTCACCAAGGCAAAACATTTGTGCTCAGCGCCGCCAGAGTAGTAAACACCTCTTTTCAGTGACCTCAAGACAGCACATTCCTCCCTAAGACCTTAGGTT
Source organism: Rhinopomastus cyanomelas (assembly GCA_013400115.1). Taxonomy (NCBI): domain Eukaryota; kingdom Metazoa; phylum Chordata; class Aves; order Bucerotiformes; family Rhinopomastidae; genus Rhinopomastus; species Rhinopomastus cyanomelas. The sequence goes on from VXBP01001605.1 coordinate 107,829, forward strand.
ATCTGGAATGTGTACTGTTCTGATGGATTGGGTAATATGGGATTCCTCTTTGCTAGGCTAGTCAAAATTCTGTGTTTATTATTTACATATCTCAGCTGAGCTCTCTAGCTTTCTTTTTCTGTGGTGTGTACATACAGCACACCAGTTTACATCTTACCAAACTGTTGGTGTTAAAAGACTTCTGACCAATTCAGTCACTGAATGTATGAACTGTTTACTTATCTTTTCCTCTCCAAGTAGCAGTTCCTGATGTGCAATCCATTAGAATCCATACAAGTCACATATATAAAAAAGGAAAGTGTGTTCAGTTCACTTAATCAAGTAGACATGTGCTTCATGCTACACATTTGCAGAGTGTCTTTGTTCTTTTAACTAGATTAATTACACCGTTCATGTCACCAAAAGTCTAGAGAAGCACGTGTTTGAAAGACTCCATGCTTAGTGAGAAACTGAACTGAATATTGTATGTTCCCAATTAGGTCGTGCTTGGTGGAGACATAATCTGATAAAAAGAATAATGGCTTGTTGCTAGTGTCATAGGCATCCTTGGTGCATTGCAAAACAGAGATACAGCACTTTGAACTGCAGGGTTTACAGCCCTCACAGTGCTCTTGAGGAAGGCTTCTGGTTGCAGGCATGAATGTGTATTGAGATGCTTAAAAAAGAAGGTAGAACTGGGAGCAGCAGGAATGGATTAATTATTAAGTTACCTTGTGAGACTTCAAGGGTTTTTTTATCTTCTTCAGGTGAAATAGTTGCATTTAAATACAGGTGAATTGCTGTTTTTATTGAAGGCAGTGGCAAAATGTGAGTAGCATTCTGTACCCTGTGAGGGTGATGCCTGAGCTCAGGTTCTGCAAGCATACGTATGAATAACTTTGCCATGTAAAGAGCTTCTGGGCCTGAAGCTATTCACATGTGCTTGCAGGCACGGGCCTTGATCTGTGTCCTAACTTCCTCACTGATGCATCTCAGTAATGTTTGCCTTTTTCACCTCAGCCAAACAATGGACTGGTGAGTGGAATGATTTTTCTAAAATCCATTCAGTACCTTATCCCTGCCAGTGTCCTGCATGATTGCTTCCTTTAAGTTTTTCATTCTACAGTTTGAAGTGTGTGATTCTTTGACATTGAATGTGATTGTTCTACACTTGCAAGATTTCAAATGTTGACATTTAAGGCAGACTTTGGGAATTCAATCTGCCAAAAGGAAAACCCAAATGGGGTGCACTTAAGGCTGCAATAGTTAAGCACTCAGGTATCAAGAAATGGGCAAAACTTCTGTACGTGAAATCTCTAATGTCCATCACAGAGCCACTTAATTATCTTCCTTGTATGTTACTCAGTTTCTTAGGATTTATGCTTTTCTAAACAAGTGCATATTGCACATCAGTGGCTTTTCTTAATCTTTGAAAATGTTTTTTCCCCCAGTGGTAACTGAATTCCCATCGTAGGCACTGGTTTCTTTTTCTGAATTGCACTGAAACCAGGCTGTGTGAAAAGTCTTTATGGTAATGCAGGTGCAGAGCAATAATGACAGTTTATGTAGCATGTCATGCTTTATTTCTTCATGTCGAGTGTTTAACAATGCAGTCACAATGTTTTTCTGCCCTCCAGCCAAATACTTCTAAAGAGAAGTTGCATAGTCTTACCTGGTGTGTGTGATAGCGGAATTAACTGTGCCTGTTGAGTCAGCATAAGCTACCTGTGGTCCATATTCTGCTACACGCTTCTGGGCATAGCTGTTGTCTCATGCATGTGCAAAGTGTGACTTGCTGTCTTGTTGAAGTGCTGCTGCTTGGTAATAAAACAGTCTTATTTTGAGTGTGAAGTTACAAGGCTCTTCTTAATGAGATCTCCTTCCATAAGTGATTTTGCTTTTGCCAGGGTGCTTCTCTGCCTGTTCAACATCAGTGACAAACTGGTGTTGACAATGGAAGCTAATAAATATAATATATTTAAACTTTATACTTCACAACTGCTAAACTACATTCAGAGCAGTTAAAAATTGCATTAAATGTGATTTAGACAGATAAATTTAAACCTTAGGATCTGTAAAAACAATGGGCTCAGCTTGGAAGCACTTGCACACCATTGAACTTCCTCCCTGCTATGGGCAGCTTGTAAATAAACATTGATACTTGTATTGAACTGCATGGTATGACATAGGAGCTGATTTTTACATACTGTGGGCTATCTCTCTGTTTCTACTATAACTTTCTGTGCATGTGTGAACTTGTGTCCATTGGGTGCATACAACAATGCTGTAGTTGCCTCTGTTACCCAGAATGTATAAGTTATTTTAAAATGACCTCTTGTGAACGTGAATGTCACGTGCTGGAAAGGCTGGCTGTAGAGCAACTGCTTGGATGCAGATGTTAAGCTTATGTTGCTACCTCCTGGGACTACTTGCATGCTTAGTTTTAAGTGCATGTGTAAGTCCTTTGAAGAACAAGTTGCTTGACTGTCAGAAATAGTAAGGTAACAGGAAGAGATGTGTTGCTGACTTTACTTACATGATGGTATTTGAGTTGTTTCTGAAGCAATGTAAAGAAAGTTTGTGACACAGATTTTGTATGTTTAACAAGCAATTCTCTTTCTGCTTGTGTTTTTCTGGAACTGTGGAAGCTTTATCAGTGGAGTTATGTTACTGCCATATTTGCTTTTAAAATCCTAAACTCTGTCATAGGAAAGTCCCCATCAAAGCCTCCTTTTATGTCTTGATGTTAATACAGGTAGACATTTTCCACTGCTCACCCTAGATCTGCAAGATGCATCACCCTAACTAGATTAATTGGAGCGCTGTGAAGGACTGATACACATATGCCCAAAACATTAGATGCTGGTGCAGCCATGCCACACTATTTTGCTGCATGCACACCCAGCATGCCCCTTTGTGCATCATACAGCTCCATCGTGCCTCTTAATTCAGCCTCTCCTCCAGTGCTCCTCTCCCCTGTGCTAGCTGTTAGATGGGGTGTGCCTGGGAACAGACAGAATTCTCTCCTCTGATGCCATTCTTCCCTTTTTCCAGCAAAATGGAAGAGAAGAATTGCATCACATTGCATGTGGATTTTTTGGGCTCTCAGAAAGGAGCAGGTGAGGGATCCTAGGATCATAATGGGCTACTCTGTGAAAGGAGAAGAGTCCCTTAAGGACAGTCTCCAGTCACTCAGTAGGATCAAAATTGTGGGTGGAAAGTGGTTGGTGAGTAAGCAGAGAGTAATCTCTGTTTCCCTGAGGCATCATTAAGTTTGTGTACTATAAACCTGATAGAGTCATGACGCTTTATGGCACCATGGTACTTTTGTTGGATGTGGTAGCAGCGTGTACGGTTCACGTGGAAAATCCAATTGCTAGTCTGTACAGGTCTAGCAGTGCTCACTGATCTGTAGTTACACTTCAGAACTGTGCATAAGTGTGCAAATTCCTGCATGCCTTCTGTGCTGTGGAACTCTTCACTTTACCCATATAAATAAATGTATATTTATACAGCTTCTGCTTTATTAGTGCATCTTGACTTCTTAAAAGGAGACCGGAATCTGCCTTATACTGAATTGGAATGAGTGCTACCTTTCCTAAGTACGAAGTAGCATGCGTGGTGACTGCAACTGAAACAGAAAGCAAATTGTGTACTCCCCTTCCCTCTCCTCTTTGCCATGGCTAATGTGTTTCATTTCATTTGGCTTCTTTTACTGCAAAAGTCTCTGCTTACAATGTTTATTCTTAGGAGGACTGTTTCAATCCTCATCCCATGAGATGCATGGTGGGTTATGAGGCCTGCTGCTAAGAAGGCCCTTGTGGAGCAACTCTCTTATGGAAAAGTCCACACAGCTCTCTCCTGCAGTGAACAGTTACAATGGAAAGGAGCTTTATTACACCCAGGTTTTTAACTCAGAACTGAGTTTATCCGTTTCTTTGCACTGCTCTTCCTTTATCAGAGAAAGGTGAGGGTGAGAGGAGGTGAAGTTAGACAGATACTAATGGATTCCATGTCGCAGCCTCCAGTGGTTTTAACAAGTTTTTAATTTTCTCTTTTCTGTTGTGGTGTCCCTGTAAGAGGAATTGCAGAGCGACCTCACTTCATGTGTAGCTCTAGGAATGTGCACTGGACCCAGCACTTACGTGGACAGCCTTACGTGCATCTCAGCTATTGTGATGTCCACTGAAAAGTATTTAAGGTTATCTGGATCTTACCATGTCGTGAAATGAATTTCTCTCTCTGTGCAGCGTTGTGTCCCAGGAGTTTAGAGAAGCTCTTCCAGGTTTGCTTCAAATGACACGTTAAAGGTGCTCTTCTCTTTCAGTAACAGCCCTGAATGATAACAGTGTGTCTTCTGAACAGCTTGTTTAGGCCAATATCTATTTTATTTATCTATGTTGTCCAAGGAATATGACAAGGAGGTATGTGATACTGTATTTCCTGGAAGATGGCATGAATGTGCTGCTCAATTTTAGCTTCATTCTGGCTTTTGAACTGTGGGATTGCTGCTGCTTTGGCTGTAGAATGGCTTCACCAATCTGAACAGAGCCCATGTGTTTATATGATGCCAGACCTAAACTTGTGTAAGGGCTCTGGGCACTGCTGTGACTCTGCTGGTGCTGTTTTGCTTCAGCTACAACACAGTCTTTGGAAATAGAGCAGCTGATGTTTTATGGTGCTTGATAGCTATGGCTAGTGCAACAGAAGGTTGCACATTTTCTGGTGCATTCTCTTTCTGGAAAGTGTGTACCTCAGTCATTTGCGGGGAGATAAAGAGGTCCTCATGAAAATACTCTGATTGCTTTGGAATAAAGCCATTTCAATTGAAGCTTTATTTAAACACTTAGAGTTGTAATGTAAATTTAATTGTAAATGCATTATTTGCAACATTTTAAAGTAATTTCATGCTGATTTAAATACCTTGGAAGTGTACAGTTGCAATTACTTTCCTTACCAAAGTGTTAACTTGGCCTGCATAAAGTCCAGTGTGTTAAAGGATCAAATTGCCTATAAGAGGTGGCTTGATTTTTCTCTAAAGAGTTAAAAAACCCCCACATTTGAGAATGGAGAAGTGAACACACGTACAGCAAGCTATATATGTTTAGAGAAGAAGTAGAAGAAGTAGAGCTTGCTGCAGGCTTGATGAAATTTCTCTTGTTGAACACTTGTGAGGTCCCTAATCTCAGCTGCTGGGTTCGTATGCTTCTGATATCTTGCATGTCTGGGCAGCTACACAGATTGTTTCTGTGTTGACTCCGTGTGGTCACTCTTTAGTCTCCTTGAAGATCTGCCTTACTCACTGACTTAAGAAACTCCCTGACCATAGGAAAACCAGAGCCTGGACTAGGCGAAGAAGAGTTTCTAATGTTCTCTAGATCAGCATCTGCATGCCTAACTTTGATCCACTTGGCTTTGGAAGCAGAATTAGGAAACCTGAAGTGTCCAAGAACGGGTGCCACAACAGCCAGCGTGCTGGGTAGGAAGCATCTAAGTCAGCTAGTGGGAAATGACAGGGAAATCAAAGCTAGATCTTCAAACAGCAAGGCTCCTATCTGTGTTTCAGATGCTGTGTTGGCACCATGAGGATTGGCAGGGACAGAGAACCTGATTCATTTGCTAGCAATTGGGGCACCCACCTGGGACAGGCTTGATCTGGGTCCTCTCGCCAGCAGCATTTGTGCGTTCTGCATGAACGATACCTTTACCTGCCCCAGTTTCCTAGGGTTGCATGCATGATGCTGACTGCAGTTCTGCCAACACACATCAGGTGTGTTGCATGCACAGTTGCTGGCCTGGAGCAGGGATGTCTGATCAGTGTGTCTGAAGTGTCTGTACGTGCTCAGCCAGGGCTGCAGCTGTTCTGGATGTACACCTTGGTGGAACTTAATCTTAAACTGCACGTGCCGTTCTGCTTGTGTCTGGATTGCTTTTTGCATCATGCTGTGACAGAGGTAGGGGACTCTGCTAGTGGATCTGACTCAGTGGCCAAGTGTTTTGTTTGTAGAGGGTGCACTGAGGTTGGCAGACCTGTGCTTGGACAGCTAAACCTTTAAATATAATCTTTAAATTTTCCTAGTGTCATCGCTACTTCCGTAGTTTCAGCAGGTTACCCGTTCAAGGCTATGGTAGACCAGGCCTTTGGGACTGGTTCTTTGCCTGCTTTGCCTTCCTGATACTGGACTGATTGTTTCTCTGCTCCCATGCCAGGGCTGACCTCACTTTAACTATTCTGCTGGTTTGGTTGTCATGGAGAGGTACCTGTTTGTTTCCTGAGATGCCAGGTCACTGCATGTGCTAAGTACAGTGGTACCTATGAGCTGTGATTCAGCTGAAAATTCAGTAGCAATGCTGGGGTAACATAATGGTGCCAGGGTGAGTTAGGGTGGGTACCTGACTTGGTAAAAAGTAGCACTTTTAATTTTTTCTTAATATATGTAAGTGGGTTCTGTTTGCTTTAAATCCAGTCAGTTCCCTAATACACTGCACAGCAAAACAGCGTGAGAGTTCTGTGGATGGCACGCTCTCATGTAGCACTGAGCACATAAATACCTTAAGGTGGAAACCTGCAAAGGCTTGTCACCTATGACAGTTACTGCCTCACACTTACAGGTATTTTTGCCTTTTCCTCTGCTCAGCAGAGAAGTGAGAAGGAATTGCTTATTGCCAAAATTAGATCTGTGCTGTTTTCTGTGGATCAGGTGCTTCATTCATTGACAAAGCCTCATGCTTGGCTCATGATGGGATAACCACAGAGGTGCCAGGGGATTTTCCTCTAACCCTGAGAGGTGTGGTGCAAGAATGTAGCTGTGGGGTTGGAAGTTTTGCATGGGCAAAATTGTCACTATTTGTTTAGCTGTACCCACTAATTATTTAGATGTCTGGAGGCAACAGTCAGATGTTCAGAAGAGGGGAAAGTAACAAAACAGAACACTGAGAAAACTTTGTAATAGTTTTCCTCCTAAATATTTATACTAAACTCTTTAAAAAGTATTCTGTTCCTTTTTCTCTATATAGCCCTGCAACTGGACTCACAGCATTTTTAAAGAGAAAACTTTGATCTGAATAGTCTGTGAAAGCAGAGATTAAAAAATCAACACTGCTTTAATGGTTAAAATCCAATGGTTTAATGTTGGTTTTGTTATTTAAAAGACATGTTTCTGATTGACTTGTTTATATATTCAAATGTAAACTGACTTCGCAGTAGAAGAATAACTAACTACCTGTTGGTTTTGGGCAAGTTTAGAGCTGTGTTTGGCTTGATTAATCTAGCTAGTCCCTGCCTGTTTTTGTACCAGTGGTGAGCGGTTCTAGTTCAACACCACACACAGAAGATGACTGTAGTCTCAGCTTGTAGAAGTCAGGCAGCTGGTGAAATTGTAACTCAGAGGCATTTTTTTCTCCTTTTAGAAACATGGAAGCGTTTCTAAACTTCAATATCATAGAATCATGGACTGGTTTAGGTTGGAAGGGACCTTAAAAACGATCTAGTTCCAACTCCCCCACCATGGGCAGGGACACCTCTCACTAGACCAGGCTGAACAGAGCCCCATCCAGCCTGGCCATGCTTCCGGAGAGGGAGGTGAATGCTTCCAGGGAGGGAGCATTCCCAGCGTCTCTGGGGAACCCGTTTCAGTGCCTTACAACCATCATAGTGAGGAATTTCAGTGGTGAAAGAGGCGGACACCTTGCATGTGATTTGAAATCTTACGGGTTTTTTTCTTAGATTGATGGTTTTCAAGTTATTGATACAGATATAAATTGTTAAGCACTCTGTCATGTTATGAACTATCTGTATTGAAATATATGAAGGTCTGATTGGAAAACCTATCTGCAAAGAAGTTTTGTGCATTTGTGTTTTAGGTGTAAACTCCTGTGACCTCTGTCTGGCTCCCTACCAGCCAGTCCATGTTAGCACAAATAATGTTGGTGATTTGCTCATCCCTTCAGCAGGAGGCCCAGTCTCAAAGGCTTTGGACCAAAGGTGAAGGGAGGTTTACATCCCTCGGAACAGGGCACTTGGATGTGTTATGGGAGTAATCATTGTGGGTCATTTTGTTAACCCAGATATTTGAAAAACATATCCAATCTGAGTTTATGATACTAAATAATACTTCTGCAACTTGTGATTGCTTTCATTATTATAACATGTTTTTATTCTTAAGCGGCACATTCTTCTTAGTTCTTCCTGTATCTCTAGTCTATGGGATAGAGGGTGATTTTTGTCCTCACAGCAGCCTTTCTTATGCCCAACTGTGTTCTTTCTCAAACGTTATCACTTGTGTTTACTGAACACGTGCAGGCTTTTTGAAATATCTGGAGCTTGTCTTCAGTGCAAGGTTCATTTGGTTTTAGACAGGGCATAGGCGTAGCTACACCACAGTGTTTGCTGTGGATGCTGAGAAGCTGAGGATTGTGGTTCTCACCCAAGCTCCCAGTCAACCAGTGTCCAAATAGCCTCTTGCTTTCTGTAGCTGTTTCAGATTTTCATATGAGCCTGTCTTGTCTCCTTAGCTTTGCCATATTTTTGTCATTCTTACTGTTGACATTTTAGGTAGCTGTGATTTCAGCGAAGAGGACTGATAACTGATTGAGTACCAGAAGACTTTCTAGCCACATTAGTGTTATTTGACTTAAATGCTACTTGTCTTTGATTAAAAATGGGTGGAAATAGTGAATAGAGATGTTTATACTGCATCTCACCACATGCTGTTGGATTAATTAAATTTGAGGAGAGACGTGGTCTTTATTAAGACACGTAAGATCACCTTTTCTGCGGCTTAATCACAGAACCACAACCACAAAACATTAGGGATTGGAAAGGACCTTGAAAGATTGTCTAGTCCAATCCCCCTGCCAGAGCAGGATCACCTGGACCAGGTCACGCAGGAACATGTCCAGGGGAGTTGCAGAATAAAAACACAGAATGTGTTGCTCCAGCACCTCTGCTGGGGTAGGAATATCTGACAGCAAAACAGACTGATCAAGGCAGCAAATGATTAATGATATACTGTAAATTTGAGATGAGTCTTCTAGAAACTGACCTTTATAAAGCACATTAAATCCCTTTTGACCAGCTTGTCTTATTTTCTAAAGCTGTCAGCATACAGAATTAAATTCACTTGCTATGGTTGAAGTTTTGGTAAGGCAGCAATGATAATCCCAGAAGTGTAGTAATCTATAGAACTGTTGTTAGGTTATATTGAGTTTAGCTACAAATGATATAGCTGGAACTTGATTATGTCTTCTGTTCAAAACAGAAATATTAAGGGAATAGTTTTACTTGAAAGGTATTGGCACGTAGTCTTTAATTTTTTTTCCAGGCTTCAAGTCCCACTGTAAATCAATCCCATGTGAAGATAATATATCCTCACAATCCTGAAGCCTAGTTTTAAAAATAATTCTATCAGTATAAAAATTTCAAGGCTTTTAAAGGCTATTTTTGCAATTATAGGGATCCAATACATGTGATTTTTTACAACTGTTACTTTTATGTCCTTGATGATTAAGGCAATTGAAGAATTGCAAAGTGCTACTTAATTCCAAAGCTAAAGGAAGAGGTTGAGTAGCTAGATGACCACAGTTATTAGATAACCTTATAAATAGCTAGAAGTGGACTAGTTTTTCCCCTCGCCTGTGGATGCCTTTATGTAATTAGTGTGCTGAAGTATTAAAACCTTTGCTGCTGAGCTAATCAGCCCTTGAGCAAATCTAAAACACAGTATTTCTGAGCAGCTGTGGAACTGCACAAGGAAGAAGATGTTAGGGGGGATCAAACCCTGAATGTTTCTGATGTAGAGGAACAGCTTTTGTCAAATGAAGAACTTCAGGAAAAGGATAAGTACAGTGATTTGATGTATTTGAATTCCATTTGTTGTTCCCCCAACAGAGTTTATTCTTGCTCCATTTGTGACATTTGTTACTTCCTTCATAATTGAAATTGATTTACTGGAATTCAGATCGTAGTGTAAAATGCTGCTGACCACAGGTTTTTCCAGCTTCATGCTTGGCTTTTTGTTTATCTTTTCACATATCTCAGTTTCTGTAGTTGAACACTACCTGATCTTTATTCATGAAGATTGTAAAATTGTTCATGCCTGGATCTGAGCTTCGTTTCTGTCTGAAAGTTAATGCTGATAAGTTTAAAGTTATGAGGAAATGGAAGGTTCAGAGAAGGTCTTTGGAGTCTTTGCAAGGAGATGAGAACAGCAGCTAGTACTCTGTTCTTTGTTTTTCTTTCTGACCTTGTGTACTCAGAAAAATGCCTGCAGTTTTCAGAGTATGGAGTCATAGAAGGGCACACATCTCTCTACCTTCTTCCTGATAGTGTTTACATACTGCCTAAAAGTGCACTTAGTCAACAGGGGAGGATGCTTTCACAAGGATGATCCTGAGCCAAATGCCAATCATCCACCCAGCAGGGGGAAGAAATTCTAATTGGCTTCATGTTTAAGTTGCTGTTTCTTACCCTAACTTTTCTGAACTCATTCAGCCAATAGAACCATCACTAATTCAGGCGTTTGGGGTTTTGCCTTAGTCAATGGATATTTGATTCTGGGAAGTCAGTGTGCCTGCTGCATCTAAGAGATGCACTAACCTAGAATAGCTTGTAAGGAATAATTTAGAGCAATTAACGAAATGTTGGAGTAGCTTCAGCAGCATCTGACTACATCTTTCATCAAAGACTGAGAGGTGTTAACATGCATCTCCAAAACATAAAAGGCCATCAGCATGATGATGACACGAAGATTCTGTGCCTGTACGCAGCTCTGGTTTGGGGGGTCTGTGTTCAAACGTGTACACACATGGTTTCCCTGCACCAGGAAATGAAATCTCCTCCCTTAATGCTTCTCCTCACTGTTGTGTATTTGTGGTGTTGTTTTGCCTTTCTTCTGCAGTTCTCTTCCTCCATTACAACTTCTCAGTCAAGTCTCTGGTCTGGTGTGTGATACTATGGGTGAGAGAGGGACTAGGCTCTTGTCCTGCATCGGTAGCAGGGCAAGAAGCTTCCTACTTAAAGGACTTAACTGGAAGGTATGCTCTGCAGTATTATTAGTATTAGCAGCCAGGTATTATCATCTGTCCTTTGTTGTGTGACTTTCTTGTCACATCCGTCCATTGCATGACCTGACACGTAGGTCTCAGCACAGAAGAAGAGAGATCTGGAAATCAGTATTACTGACCAAACAGCAGGCTGTTTGTTATTACTGTCATCTTTCTGTGCCTTGGAAGTGCAGCCTATTTCCACTCTTCCCTGGATCCTTGGCTACTAAAGCCTCTTGGTCACGTAGTTTATTATTGTAGGTTTTTATCATGTTTGACAACTACTGTTTGATGGAACATCACTGATTTAACAGATCTTTGGCAGAAGAAACCTTTAAGTGAGGCACTAAGTATGAAAAGCCATTAGAAAAAAGGCAGTAAGTAAAAATACTGTGTCTGGCTGATTCCTGCTCTCAGCCCATTGTGCAGTCTGAATCTGACTAGAGAAATCCTCACGTGTTTAGGGGAAGAAATTTTTGAATAATTTTACATTTCCATTAAAATAGTTTTTGTCACTGACATCAAGGCAGCCTTCCTCCTTCCTGTCACTTCACCTGTCTAATGCTGCTTGCCATTGTGTGTCAGTCTAACTGGAAACTACTTTGTAAAGATCATGAATTAGTCCCATGTTGATGCTGTTCAAAAGGAAGAAAAACATGGCAACAACAAACTTTCTGCAGTTGCTTTTACTCTATTCACATGCACAAATAAGTTAGTTTGCCTCTTTTCTTTGACAATCTGTGAGAAGCAGTGGGTTCAGTCTTTTCTGAGTTGGGAACACTGTACTATGGAAGTTTGGGGCTTCTCTTGTGGCAGTAAAGAGAATGATGGTGACTGTAAAACTCTTGCAGTTTGCTTTTGATATTCCATTGTGGGTAACCTGTAGATTCAGTATCTGAGGTATGACAATAGCCCCAAAGACAATACTTAGTTCTTGATTGTTTAAACATTCAACACAAATACTGTGTAATGAAAATAGTGGTTAATCATTCCTTACTCTGTGTGCTGTTGACAAGTGCAGGATAGTAAAACCAGCTTTTACCCTTTATCTTGTACTCATGCCAGTTACTATACTGTGGGATGGCAGATGTACTCTCTGAATTTGTTGGGTGATGCTGGCGCCGATACCAACTCAAAGGAAGAACTCCTGGTTAATCACACATGGAAAGAGTGGTGCTAGAATTTCTCTAGTATCTTAAACTCTGTGCTATGTTTGGTTAGTCTGGTATTTCTAGATTGAGTTTAACTGCAGTGCCCCCAAACAAAATGGAAAGACCTCAGTTTAATTCTGTTTTCCTCTCTGCTGAAGATGCCTACCTGAAGGTAATTCTAGGACTTTTTAGGGGTTTTAATTCTTATCTTTAAATCCAAGTACTCTGTTTGACATCATTGTCATTTGCACTGCAACCAGGTGATCTCAGAGAAATATTCTGAGAGCAGTGCAGCAAAATAAGTGCAGTCTTTAATGAAACAGTGATCGCTTTATGCAAATACGCCTAATAAAAGAGACTCACAGAGGAGAAGCCAAAATCATTCAAGCTAACATCAGAACAGTCTCTAATTAAAATTCCTTTAAAATGCTGGAAATGTTTCTGCAGCTTCTTAAAGAGTTTAGAAGGTTTTGATTATTGTTGTCAGGTATCTTACAACTCCTGCGTATTATGGAGAGTCATCGTGAACCCTTTAACAATTTTGACTGAGCTGCAGCAAGTCACTGGCAGATAAAGCTTTAGGATCACTGTCACTGCCTTCCATAAATGATTCAGGTCTTCACTGCATTATTTGATACTTGCTGTACAGACAAAAAAAGAAAAGACCTTTTTTTTTGATGTAGCACACCATTACTATTTGCCCAGATACCTGTTAAAATGCTGCTGTTGCTTTTGTTAGCTATGATGAAGGGTTCCTGACCACAGGACTTAAGATGGTATTTGTGTCTCATCGTTTCACAGCTTTCAGGAAGTTTGGTTTGTGTATGTGGTGTCGTTTCCATCGTGCAGTTGTCATTTCTTTTTTCAAGGTTGCAGAATCGGATCCCTGCATGCATAGGGATTCAAGCCCACTCCCACACCCTTTCCAGTTCTGTGAGCTGCTGAGGTGTAGCATTTTGAAAAGAATTGAATAGATGGGTTTAATTATAAATAGGATCTTGAAAAGTGAACTTATCTATTCAAAGAAGAAAACACAACACTGAAACAAAGTACGTTTACCTGTCAGTTATTCCTACATAATTCCTGTCACACAATTATTACTCAAGATATGTAATATGCAGCAACTTTTTGCCAGCACGTTTCTTCTGCTTGCTCATTCACAAGCATGAAGTCACAAATAACAAGTTACTCTAGCAACACCTTCAAGACTGACCTTTCCACAGGTTTATAGACACTGATTCCACGTCCATATAATTAGGTGTTTTTCCTTATCGCAGAATTAGGAGCTACCTAAAAGATCAGTCTGTTATGGTGCCCCTGTGTGGCACTGCTCAGTGGGGAATGGAGCTGACAGCCAGGTAAAACCAGGATTGTCTCTGAGCTGTCAGCTGCATTGTCGTAAGAGAACAAGCCCCAGGAGAATCAAAGGGGCAAGTCTATAAACCGAGCGTGAGGCAGCCGCCGAGCGTGCTTTAGCAGGCTGACATTTCTAATGCTTAGATATGCCCCAGTTTCTGAAAGGATGCAAAAAGGGGAGAGCAAAGCAACGGTGTTAGCATCGCATCTATCATCTCATCCATCTGTGGTGAGCAGGTCAGGGATGTTTCTGAAAAATACCCGTGAGTTGATGCCATGCCAGCTCTCCTTGCAGTCTTCTTTCCCTGCTTAGTGATCTTACAAACTGTCCCAGAATGCTGACTTCTGCATCGTCCGCTTTGCTTTGCGGAGCACAATCCTCTTCTTCCACTTAGATTCTGTCACGCAGAAAGGACAGCAGTGCTTGTTGCCAAGGTGAGCGTACACTGAAGTGAACAATAAATGGTTCTTGGGGCAGCTAAGACAGGAGGCAGCACCCTGGACAGATGTTGATGCAGAACACTGCGTGCGATGATGGGAGGTTCCAAGGGGAGTTTGTAGTTAGAAGAGCATATAAAGGTCAAACCCTTGTATAATCTCCTTTGAAGTCACATATTTTGAGTGTAGTATCCATATTTCTAGAGAGAAGGAAACATTACCGTGGCTCATGTGACCTCATACATAAACTGGGCATGTGTTTGAGTCAGTAACTTGTGATGAAACTAAAAAATACCTCTAGAAGACATGAGGTTTCAATCTTGATTTGAGGTCTTTTAGTGGTGTCAGATAGGGTTCTTCAGTTGTATTTAAGAATGGAAGAACTTTTAAAATATAATCTTAATGTCAACATGAAGCCACCAGAGTTTGTGGTCACTTGTGAAGGTTTTTATGAGTGGTTTGATGTCCAGATGGAGATCTGTGACAAGCAGAGCCTTAGGTGTCTGCCCTGGGACAGAGGTTGGTAGAAGCCCCATCTTTGGGGATATTCAGGGTCAGCTTGTATGGGGCTCTCAGCAACCTGTTGTAGTTAAAAATGTCCCTGCTCATTGCAGAGGAGGTTGGACTAGCTGACCTTCCAAGGTCTCTTACAAGCCAAAGCAGTCTATCATTCTGTGATCAAATATCTTCACATATGCAGAAGTAAATGGACTGAGTTCACCAGTGCCTGGCAGTGTGGTGGTCCTGCCACAGCTCTAGGTCTCTGCTTGAAGAAGGTCTGGTTTCTGTCACCTTGTCTGCTCAGCATCAGGCACTTTTAAAGGTGGTAGGCTAAAGCAGAACATGTTTACCACCAGCACCTTTCTCTTTCACTCTTGAGTTCTGTTCAGCTTAAACTGTGAGGAAGGACGAGTATGAGAGACATTTCTCTCTTTATCCTTGGTGAGGACTTGGTATGGATCCAATAAACTTTCTACTCTATCGAAACCACGGGCACCTTTTGATACTCTTCCAACACATGACAAGCTGTTCCTTCTGCCTTGTAGTTGATAAATACATTAATAGAACCGATTGGAAATTGAATGTAATGCTCCTAGATGTTGACCTTTTCCAGAAGGGAAATCTGCTAGTAATGCTTGTCAGGGATGAGACCTGTTGTCTCCCAAGTTTGCCAAGACTGTTGCTATCAGTGTGACCAAAGGCAATTGAGCTTTAAGTTCAGCTATCAGCACGACACCTTTTCCTTTGTTGTTCTCATCCTTAGTTTCTTTAGGCTTAGATTTCTGGGACAGTAAAAAATGGAAACCATAAAGCAGATGAAGCATGGTGCTGATTTATTTGTAATGGCTATAAGTGTCTGAGGGTCTTTTTTGTTTGCTGAAATAGCAGCAAGGTTCTGGATTGTAGCAGTATAGAAATGTCAGGTTTTTCCACAGCTCCCAATTGCTCTAGAGTACCAGATTTTCACAAATGGGGTGAAACTGAATCTGCTTGCTGCACAGCGGTTACATTTGGGACAACTTGTTGTTTAGAAAGGACACGTTTGGATTCCAAACTTCACACTTACAGGTCAATTTGTTTTGCAACTGCCTCCATGGGATGTCTGTGCAGACACAGAATGGAGACTGTATCTGCTCTATAAAGGATATCCACTCTATAGAATATTTTTGAATTCAGTGGTGATAAATGTAAGTTAGATTTAGTTGGAACTAGCTAGTTTGAATAGTTTTAAATGCCAGAAGGAGGAGGTAGAAGTACCAATAAAGCAAATAACTCCTTTGGAATTCAGTCTTTTAGGGGAGTCACTCTCTTGGACTAGATTGTAAATCTCAGTATTTTCCTCTTGAAATCCATCAGTTGGGGGCTGCATGCAGGACTGTGAAATCCTTAGAGGCAAGATGCTGGCAGTAAAACACCTATACAGTAAAGGTGGTACAAAGCTGAATCCCAGCAGAGAGGTATGTTGAAAAGATCTGAAACTTGAATGTCTATGAATATCTTTACTGTGTGCTTGTTTTAAGCATTTCAGGGTTGTGTAAGGGAAGCAGTTATGACAGAAATCTTGAATAACTTAGCGTAAGTGTGAAATATGTAAAATAACCATGGCCAGCTAAAGCAGTATCTAATTAATCTAAGGTGAACGTTTCTTTTCATTGCTTGTTCTGTTATTTGAATTCTTCTTTTCAAGTGACACTTTGACATCGTTTGTATAAATTAGGTATATTAATGTAATTGTATTTACTTGTAGGTGGCTCTAACCAAAAGAGCTGATCCAGCTGAGTTGAAAACAATATTTTTGAAGGTATGTATGAAGTAAATATTTTACTCTTTCTGCTTAAATTTTTCATATCTTTTGCTTCTTTATTGCAGCATACAACTCTTCATAGTTTTTCCAACCATTAATCATTCACTGTATTATTACCCTGTTAAACTTAAATACCATTATGAGAATTGAACAATGCTCACCAAGAAGTCAGATACGTTCCTGAGTGATTATTGTATTGACTCAGAAGAAGTATTACTATCCTAGAAAAAAAATGCATTGTTCAGAGAATGTGGTAGGAGTTTCAATATTGTTCCTACACATGGCAAAATGTTCATATTCTAACATCTTGCTGTTAGACCGTTTGGTAAACTTGGTTCTTCTGTCCTTGCTTCAATCCTCCATGGTTTGTCTCTGCTTCTGGAGAAATGACTTGTCTATGTGCTTGTGTAATTGAGAGAATTATGCTTTAGTGTTTTGTTGGAAATTGGCTTTTTGACCCATTTCCTAAATTTAAATAACTATTCCTTACCTTCCTAAGATTTATTAGCACAGTTTGGTAGTCTGGTATGAAAAAAAAGAGTACAGAAATTGATGGGTCTGGAGGATATCACAGAATGTTAGGGTTTGGAAGGGACCTCAAAAGATAATCCAGTCCAATCCCCCTGCTAGAGCAGGATCACCTAGATCAAGTCGCACAGGAACGTGTCCAGATGGGTTTTAAACATCTCCAGAGGAGACTCCACAACCCCAGTGAGCAGCAGAGTTCCAGTGCTCTGTCACCCTCACTCTGAAGAAGTTCCTTCTCACATTCATGTGGACCCTTCTGTGTTCCAGCTGACACCTGTTGCCCCTTGTCCTATCTCTGGATGTATGAGGAAGGTGCCACAGTGCCTCAGCAAGCTATTGTATGTGAATTATTTTTATGAAGATGTTGAGTACCAGCGAGACCTCATACCTTTGGAAGTTTCTCCTTCCACCTTCCCACTCTCCAGCGTCATGCCCCACTCTCTGTGCAATTCTTGGCATGTTTTCCATTGTCCCTTGTGAGCTATTATTAACAATATGTGTAGGTGTCACCATGTATACTGTCAGTATTTATAGTTTTATCATATACTGTCAGTATTTATAGCTCTGAAATCTGATTTTCTGTTGAGAAAGCCAGGATTTAACTTATCAAGGCCTGGAATTTCTATCTGTCAGGAGAGCAAAAAGATTTAGAAGAAGAACGAGATAATGTGGTTTTTCAGAGATAAAGGCTTGAAGAGCAGGAGAAAGTCAGCAGAAAGGGCAGACGTGGAGTAGACTGCTGACCCAAAAAATGCTGGCATTGAAGAATGGAATAAACACAGTAGAGAGACACCTGGTCCCTTCTGCAGTTGGGCAGTGCTCAGTTGTGGTGAAGGGGTGGGTTGGTTGGTTAAGAACAGTGTGAAAATCGTTTCCTACCTCCTTGTGGGTTTTCACATCTCAGGCATTTTCGATGATGGAGGATTCCTCAGCTTACAGTTTCGGTGGGTCGAATGGCTCATGGTTGAGCACACTGAACACCACCTCCAGCTCCTTTCTGACTGAAAAGAAGGGCTCTCAGTAGACTGCAGTCATGAAATAAAAGCTAAACATTTTGTTCAGTGTAATACAGAAATTGTCGTGTTGCCCAGTACTGAGAAGGAAAAGGATCGGTGAATGGGCTGTGTTTTGTGTTGCTGAGATAAGTGAGATCCAGTGTTAATTGGGCTGCTTCGGGTGATTGAGAGTGATGAGGCCAAAACAGTTGCTTTTGTGGAATCTTCACTATAAAATAACCCAGCAGCCGTTGTTTCTATTTCAATTAACAATTAAAAAGTGTGATTGCAGGGTAGGAATGGTGCTGTACAAACAAATATGAAGCTCCCAGTTTAAATACAGTTGTTTGCACTCAACTTCTAGCATAGTAATACATCAGTCCCCCAATAAAATGTTTGCAAATGTTACTTAAAACGGGGTTGAACTGGTTAATACCTATCTGGAATGTATGTAAATAAGTTACCAAACAGCCATTGAGTACTGTTGTACGATATCAAAGTCTCTGTGGGCATAATTGGCAAAACACAATTGTGAGGAACAATTTTTCTTTAATATATCTCCTCCAAAACCAATAGGATTGATGCTTTTCTCTTTTTTGTTATGGTAATTTCCAAGAGTAACTCTGCTCTTTCCCGAGTTGTCTACTGTAACCCCTGAGAGATTAGATTTTAGTCAAAGTGATCAAGCTGACATTTCCCAAGTTCATTTTCTATATGTAGCATAGGGAGTATGTGGCACGGAGTACATGACTTGACTTCAAATACACTCGAGTAAATCACAGTGACAAGAAACAGGGGGACACTGAAACCTTGTGCTGTTCCCTGTTATTGAGTGCCCTAGCAGGGGGTTAGCCTGCATGAAAAAAATGAAACCTAGAAGCACCGGCTGCCTTATTTGATTTGTTTCTCAGTAGCTGCTGTGTTAAAAGTTCCTGAGGCCGGCTTCTGAACGATCGTCTCCCTGCACATGATTACATTGGAATCAATTGATCTGCTGGTTCTTACAAAAGTGTACAATTGAGAATTCCTTGTTGTGTGTCAACCAGAAAGCCTGTGTTACAGACAGCATCTACTGAATCGGGATCCTTAAATCCTAACCAGTGCACAGATGGCAAAGCAAGTTCTGTTTTGTTTGGGGCTTGTTTCTCTGGAGCTTTGTTTCTTGAAAATATTGCTGTACCTAGAAGAAAATAATCTACTAACTGTTACACTTTGGCATCCCTCTGAGCATGACATGCCTACAGCAGGTATAACAGTAGATGCAGGCACCAGCATGGCTCTGGGAGATGACAAATGGCACTTCGATTCCTGTAGCAGAGGCACAGCAGTGTTAAAACATGTCTTTGAAGTACAGTACAAAATAGCAAGAGGCATTGAATTTATTGCTTTAGTGCGGATAATACTGTAATAATGGTTTATCATCCTGCCTTGCCTGGAAAAATGAGAAGAAATTAACAATTGCTTCCCCATTGTCAGTGCACACGTGTGATCCTGAGACAGACTTATTTCCCCGAAAGCTCACACATGATTCTGCAAATGTTGCCTGAGATTTCTTTTTCTCTTCATTGTTCTTAATTATTACTTATTATTCTTAATTATTATTTTTATTATTCTTTATTATTCCTATTATTCATTAGTATTCTTCTTTCCTTAAAAAAAGCATTTTTAGGGTTGATTCCAGATTTACCCTTCTACAGAAGTTGAGGGTTTAAAACTTTGAGGGATGACTTGGGTCTTTTGCCTGATTTCACTGGAGGCTTCATCTGGAGGCAGATATGGTGGGTTTGTTCCTCCAAAACAGCACCCTGAGGTGATGAACCCTTGTGAGATCATCAACTCCACACGTGCTACAGAGCCATTCCATGGGTGTAAACATGTCTTCTCATCCCAACAAAGCAGTAGAAGTAGACATAAAGGAGTCGGTTAAGATTTGGTGAAGTGTCCCACTGCTATCAGTGCTTCAGAGGGCCTGGGATGCCTCATACATGTTTGCAAGTGAACAAGTTGTAGTTGTTCTTCAAAAACCCATTCAGTGCTGGAGCATTTCTAGACTGTGATAGCTAAATCGTTGGGGTGGTAAACAACAAATCAGGCTTCTGCACTGTTGTGGCTGGGAAACCAAGCTTTCAGCTGCTTGAGTACTGCCTGCTTACTCTTTCCTTGTTTGGGTGCAGGCTGTAGGTTCAACTACCTGGAAGGAGGTTGTCATGAGGTGAGTGTTGGCCTCCTCTCCCAAGTCACTAGTGACAGGACCAGAGGAAATGAGGTCAGGATGCACCATGGGAGGTTCAGGTTGGATACTGGGAAAAAATTCACAGAAAAAGTGGTGAGGCTGCCCAGGGAGGTGGTAGAAGCACCATCCTTGGAGGGGTTCAAAAAGCAGGTAGACATGGTGTATCAGGAGATGGTTTAGTGGTTAGGGGTTGTAGGGTGGACAATTGCATTTGGAGACACTGAAGATCTTTTCCAACCTTGTTGATTCTATGATTCTTCAGAGTAGAACTGTCATCTGCTGGAATAAGTGTGGTCCTGGCTGGAAACTGTGGTTGTGGTAATAAATGGGTGAAGAAAGATGTATTTGAGGTACTAAATGTTACGTTCATTTCACAGTATGCAAGTGTGGAGAAGAATGGCGAATTCTTCATGTCTCCTAACGACTTTGTCACGCGGTACCTGAAGATCATTGGAGATAGTGGTTTGCCTAATGCAAGCACTGTACAGCTCCTTGCAGGTGTGGTGGATCAGACAAAAGATGGGTAAGTGGATATTTTTTTTGGTGGGTTTTTTTTCTTTCTGTTATTTTACAAATACAAAATAGTTCTTCCAAAACAGTCTGATCGCTGAAAGGTGGTAGGGTTTGGTTTGGGCTTTTTTCTGGTTTTTACCCCTGCAGGTGCATAAAAGGATCTTTTAAGTGGGAAGGATGGAAAGAGTGTTTTGGGCAGCAGGTACCCTTCAGCTGAGCAAACTATTTTCTGTCAGCCTTTCATGTTTATTGCATGTCTTTCATAACTTCTGCTTTTCTTTCTTTCCATGAGCCTTTCTGTCTCTGTTTACTTTATGTATCTGTCACAAACACATTCAAATAGCAATCCAAAATAACTTTAGATGGTGTAGGAAGAGATCTGAGAGAAAAGTGGCCCTGCTGTGTTTTGCTGTAGCACTGCTAAAGGTTTTTGCTGCTGGTTTTTCCCTTCAGAGGGAGGAGGAGGAGCAGCTAAGTGTCTAAGGGAGCCACTTTGGGATCTGGGGAAGACATCAGTGGAGCTAGTTGCACGTGGTTTGTATTTGGAAGGCCGTATTGCTGGCAAGAGGCAAAATCAACTACTTCTCCATCTTCCTCCCTATTCTTTGATGAAGTTCTGGATTTTGCCTTTGGTACTTGCCGAGGCAGGTTGTCTCCTCACCCAAATGAATGCATTTTTTAAACCTTGCCTTTAGAGAAATGTTAGAATAATGAGCTCTGGACTTAGTCTGCAGTTGTGGAATTTTTGGAAACCAGCAAACTTGGAGGCATGACTCACATCAGTGGTTGCAGAGAGTAACATGTGAGATAAATAAAGCATGACTAGAGAAAGCAGGCTTCCTTGGGAACAGGTACGTGCGTAACCAAGAACTGCTGCAATAGTTTGTGGGCTCTTTTCTGCACAGCCAGCCTCACCTATCTGGTAGCTGGGCACCTTAAGCCTTGCAGATGAGTTGATGTGAGGATTGTTACCTCTGGTAGGAAAAATATCTGTAAAAGATTCTGTTGCTAACATTGGCAGGAGGGCAGAAGGAAAGTGGTGACTTGAGATAGTGACCAGCTGAAAACATGACACGTTTTTCAGCTTTCTTCCTGCGGCTTGAAACCTGCAAAACCAGCATTTTCCAAACTGCAAGGCCTTAAATCCAATTTGTAATACGATTGAGAGTATAATCCATGCCTTGTGATTTGTATTCCCCTCACAAGCAGCAGCTGATCTCAGGAAGGGCAAAATGTAAAACTGTAGCCTATGTGAACTTGTTGACAAGTTGGGATTTCATAACTTGGCGTGATCTGCCAGGAGTTTTGTGGCGCAGCGCTGAGGCTTCTAATTGCTGCTTTCTTCCAGTCCGGGCTGTAGAGTGGCAGGGGACTGTGGGTTCCTAACGTGTCATTGAAGAGTCTTTTCTGTATTCATGCTGTCTTCTTGTGGAGCTGCTATACTCACGTGAATTTTTATAGAGCTCAGGAAGTGATTAGCATCCATCTCTCTCTAACTTTGCAGTGTGACATTTTTTCCTTGTTCTACCAGTGTATAAAGGTACTGCAGAGTGATTGTCTGAAGCTTTTTGGTTCCTGGAATGGGATCTCCTAGAGATGGCAACAGAACCTACTGGTCTGGACCAATTTTGTCCAGAGCTCCTGGTTTTAATGTGAAGTAGAGAACCGCTTTTGTTAGCGTCTGGTCAGTGTGCAGAGACACGTGTTTATTAATCGTGAGGGTCTGTGCAATTATTTAGCCTGATTTCTCATATGAAACAGAAGGTGAGTTGCAAAAGCAATGTTAATTTTGTTATAGTGTTATTGACTTCAAGCAGCATGGTTCTGAAAATACTGCTAGGATATTTCTAGAGGCATTTATCCACTTCCTTGGATCCTTGTTTTGCTCTGAAAAAGCATCTGTTCCTCATGACTGGTGAGCATGCCCACCCTTCACTAAAAGGGGCTGTGCCTAGCACTTTTTAAGATGCCTTTTCATTCTTTCTCATTCGAGTGAGAAGTTATTTACAAGTTCCAAGCGTTCTTAGTAAGAAATACGACCATGGGTTTGTTGCACAAGTGGAAAGCAGACAGCACAGGAGCTTCTGATTCATGAGCAGTGCAAATAAATAGGCAAAGTGTTGCTGACCCCAGAGCTGAAGTCCTGCGTGTGAAGCGTCAAGAACAGTAGCTCTTCTGTACAACACACTGTGCAGCTCTAGCAGAATTCCTGCATTGCCAGAGCTCAAGGATCTGAGTGCATCTACTGGAGCTGCTGTTGGTGTGACAAAGACCTCTTAAGTAAGCCTGTTGTGCAGTGAATATCGGTTGCCATGGGAGCAAGTTTTGCCTCCATCTTAAGTCAGTCTGTAGGCTTGTTTGAGGGTAGGCTTTCCTTCCGTCCTCTTACCGAGACATCTTTTTAAGGTTTCCTTGAAGAAAAGGAAATGCTTTCCTTGCTGATGGCCAGAGAAGCTTTTAAGAGTAGTCAGTCAGTAATAACACAAATCTCTTAAAAGTCATTGTGTTGCGTGGCTGTAGTTTGTATGAAACAGGCTAAACAACCTTGCCTGATTCCTGGCCATAAGCTTCTCATTCCTAATTTTAGTTCAAGAAAAGAGCTGTACTTGGCTTCAGCTGCATCAGAAACTTGCCCAGAATCCAGTGGCTTTCTCAAGGCCTATCAGCATCAGGCCAGACGTTTTCCATCCTGCCTACACATTGCACATCCTGCACATTGTTTTTCAGTCTTGTCTTGTACATCTCAACATCTTAACAGAATAAGTACTTACTGCACATCTCTGTTTGGACTGTACTAACACTTTACTGAGAAATACTGTTGCTTTATTTTTAGAAAGGACAAACTATTAAAAAACAGCACTTGGAGGTAGCAGCATTTTCCATTATTATTGGAGATAAATTTATCCTCTAATGCACCAATCTGCACTATACCTAGTTTACCTGGGTTGCAGTGTAAAATAATAGCTGTAGCTTCAATTTGTGTGCCATTATGGTATCACGTTTAAATTGCTGATGTAGTAAAAACACATGCCCTGATTTCTGAGGAAACCTCTTCAGCATCCCATTTGTATATGTATTACAGTGGGTAACGCTGTTTTTTCTTGGCATGGCTGCACGTGGACTTTCTCTGCATCATGTCAATGTTGTGCCCAGATCCTATGGGTGTGAGCACCAAAAGCAGCAGTGGGGAAGAAAGAGAGAGTAGTAAATGGTGATTCTGGTAAATATTTGTTGTGTTTGGAGTGTAGCCCCTGTGTGTGCATGTTTTTGATGTACCAATATGCAGCTTCCCTGAATAAATCCTGTGGCACTGCTAATGAGGATGTGAAGGAAGATGTTAACTAATTAGGTGGCACGCTTCAAAAGCCAAAGTAAAATTTGGTGAACCTTTGAGCTGCTTCTCTTTTCACAGTTAAAATCACTGGGCTTTTATCTCCTTTTGTAACATAAATGAGCACTTGTTTAGGTAGCTAAAATAACTCTTAAGTAGTGTATTGAAGTCCACACTAATACGTGCTGTTTAATGACACCTAATGATACTCATCGAAGGGTTACACTAAACCCAAAAGGGTGGTGCTAAACCGGAGAGAAAATGTGTTACCCAGGCAACTACCCTTGTGCAGTATAGAGAAGTGAGCATATGGCTACGGGCTACATGTTATTTCAGCATCTTTAAGCATTAAGAATCACACGTGTAATTGACTGTGAAAAATTACTGCTTAGTTACTGTATTGTGCGGTCATAATAGAAGTAAATGAATACGTCATTGTTGGTAGAATGGATCTGTTGGGAATCACGAGCGGGCTAGTCTACTTAGGGAGCAAAAATACAATAAGAAGAAAATAGCTGGTTTAATTAACATGTAAAAATTGGGTTAATTTGAATTCAGCTGGCACAGCAGATATTAATGTCTCTTCTTTAATAGTCTGGCTAGAACCACACAATTTGTACACTTTTAATCTTCCTAGTGCTGTGAATAATTGTTTTTAAAAATGGATATGGGGTTATTTTAAGCGTCTGTCTCTGGCTTATTGGGGGGATTATTTCTTGCAAGTGCTGACAAAGAATGCTGCTTCTACCAGTGTAAAATCGTACAGCCGTGTTAATCCATGGAGTTTTAATGAAATTCAGGCCTCGTAATGCAGAAGATGCTCTGAGCGTGGTGCTGGGATTCTGCTGGGATAGGTAGCGCGTCTCCTTTTTGTGCTGTCACCACTGTGTGGGGATCTGTTGGTAAGGACCAGTGCCTGTTATGATTTCACACAAAAAGCAGCTTTATCAAAATGGTGTTGGCAAATGTTAACATTTTAAACTCTAGACACAGTCCCATTCTAGAGTCTTGTCACCTGCTGTCTATTTTGTTCTGTGTGTGGGACACAGCTCAGGGCTTTATATCTGTGTCAGGTATGTAACCAACAAGAATGGATGAAAAGAAGCTTTTACAGACCGTAAGTTGCATAACAACAATCAAAATCCATAAATGCCAAACTAAATATCTTGTGATATATTGGTTTGAAGTAGAATGAAAAGTTACATTTTTAAAAGTTGTTTTTGTTTTAGGAGAGATGGATGTTTTCTTCCATTTAAAGACTGAGTACCTTTGTATTCTTTGTCTAGCAGTGGGGAGTACTCAAAGCTACCAAGGAGTTTGACTCAAGCCACTCAGTGGCCCATGCGCTGATGTGTGTGTGTAGCAAGTCATCGGCTTCTTTGCCAGTAAAGCTTAAGGCATGTGTACATGTTTACTGGCGTCATCAAGGGTGAATTATTAAGAATACCTGAGGAGGTTTCCTTTTATTTGTTTCTCACACTGCATAATAACCTACAGTGGCAAGTTCCCAGAGCTAATTGTTTGTTAGACTGTTTCTGACTCTACGTATGGTTGTGTATTTTTTAGTTAGTGTGTATATATGAAGGGAGGTAAAGAAGAACAGCTGTTGGACTTTCTCTGTGCCATTCTTTTTTTTGTTTTAAAATACCCTCCTGTTTATCTTCCCATGTTTTCATGTTCTTCATGGAAATCAGCTTCTGTTGCCCTGTGGATGTTTGGCTGTTAATGTGCAGCCCGCACACCTCTGTGTGACTTGAAATCTCTTCAGACAGGGTGACTGGAAATGACTCTATAGCCAAAACTCGGTGGAATGAGTGCCTTTTCCAGCCTGTTCAAACACTTTGTTCTTCACTGTTGTTGCATACTGGGTGAAGCTTTCACAGAACTGTTTGCAATGTCATCTTGAGTCAGCATCCTAAATACACAGTCAAGTTAGTGTTTTTTATATAACTAATAGATAGTTATTAGCTTTTAATTTAAAAATGTAATAATTTGGTTTTGTGGGTGTTCCTTGAAACTTGTAATGCTGAATTTTTGTGCTTCTTGGAAATAAATCTTCATTCCCTGGCTACTGCCATGGGAACCAATTAAAACTACACTCTTTCTACACTGACACAAAGCAGCCTTGAGAGAGCGCGATCTTAAACATCCCAGACTGCCAGCAGGCCCTCCAGCCACACTTTTGAAGACAATTTTAAACTGTGCAACTAGTCATTAAAGAAGTAGCAAAACAGAATGGTTGGTCTTGGCCTCTGTTAAAGTAGGAGTTTGATCTTCATTTGAACTCTTGGGTGTGACCCAGAGAAATGAGAACTGCTCAAGGTCTTTGCTGTATCAAGTTTACTACTGGAAACAATGCCAAGTTCTCTAATTATGTGTTTCTGCTTAAGGAAGAAATAGCTTAAGGAAGCTCACCTCTGCTTTTATCTGTGCTCTGCTACCATGCTCCTGTATGGGGAACTTGGCTGTAATGGTGAATGTAAATAAACGCTCTTGGGCTGAGGAAGGAAGGTGCAGGCTGCTGCTTAACATTTGAGACTCTCCAGGAAGGACTGGAGGGCTGCAGTGGATGTCTGATACTTGCTAGCAAACAGGTAACACATTCTGATCTGTCCTTCTGAAGTGAGTGGCAGCATGTAGGTCTTAAATGGATTTGCTTTCCAAAAGCCTGAAGTAGTGAGTCTTGAGGGAAGTTGTATCTTCACTGGCTCTTTGTTTTGCCAGCGTAGGCTTCCCGGAGGGCAGTGCAGTTAGACATTAAAGCTGAGGTGAGTAGCCACGCTGAGTGCTTTGCTTACTTTATGTTGTGTTGTGACTTGCTGAGAGGAGTATTTCCTTGTTCAACACAGTAATTCCTCCTGACTGTGTTGGTGATAGGGCATTTTAGGATAAATTTTAATCTCTGTTGATAACACTTTGTACACTTTTTGGTTGTCATCCTACTTGTTTCGTATCATCTATGTTATACTATGTTCTGCTTTTCTGCAAGCAAGTGGTTTCATAGCTCTTTCCATTTCCTTCATCCCTTAGGTTGATATCCTTTCAAGAGTTTGTGGCATTTGAATCAGTCCTGTGTGCTCCTGATGCATTGTTCATAGTAGCCTTCCAGCTGTTTGACAAGACTGGCAAAGGAGAAGTTACTTTTGGTAAGACCTTTCTTAAGTGTACGCTCTTAATTTGAAAACCCTTACTTGTGCCAAATTGTGTTTTACCTTCTCTTGCTGTAGGAAACACTCCAGTGCCAGGCAGCTTTCTGGTTTTTTAATCATTTACATGTGTGCAGTATGAAGTCAGGGTCATGGTCATCCTTATAGTTTTCTCTGGACAGGTGGTCACTTCTTTTTTTCCTGTCTTTGACATAATTGTGCAGCTCTTCAGAACTGCAGTGAAAGGTGACTATAGGAAATGATTGTAAAACCACAAGAAAGTTGTCAGACTGGTGTGAATGTTGAGTCAGAAATTACCATGAATTATTTTTTGTTTAAATTGGCCATATTTCAGGCTGGCTTCCTTTTAGGGCTTAAAACTTTCTTGGTGAGATTTTACAGCAATAAATCTATTATTACCCCCCTGAAAATTCAGCTGTGAATTGCAGACACGCTGTTTACACTTAGAACATGAAAAACGCCCAAGGCAGCTTAAAACTTGATTTTGGGGTTCTACTTATTTCAAGATACCGTAGAGACAGCTTTTGATACCTGCTGGACTATCTGCCACCTGGCTAATGACACGGGCCATTCTGTCTGGAAGAAAGATTAAGAAATTAGCAGTTTCTTACAGCTTTGAGCTTGCACTTCAAAAAGTATGGGGACCTTTTCCACCTAGGTACCTACACTGGATGAAGATGCTGTTTCTACTCTGTTACTGTGGATGTGGACATTCATACATCTCAAGTTTTATCTATTGTCTGTTAAATGGTTTTAAGTAAAAGCAGAGTTGGTTGACATTGACTCTTTTTGTCTTTCCAAAAATGTATGTTTCAGGTGGCCTTTGTCTTTTGTTAGTATTCCCCTCATGTTTTACACTCAGTTAAAACAGCCTTCCCTTCCCATGTGGTCTGACAATATCCTGTTTCCATTGCTTGAAGCATCATTGTGTCCTTGGCAGCCACAACTTCCAATGCAGGTTTCTGGAGATGGTAGAAGATGTGCTGTCTCTTCTTGGGCCTATTTCCCTGATTTTGGTGTGTCTGTTGAGGCTGAGTAAGATGTGCTCTTGGTGAACAATCTTACTTGTTGGAACAGCTATTAAAAACTACTGTGGATGCTAAAATATTTGAAACCATTTCTGGAAAACGTTCTGATCATAACCTCGATGAAGGACATACTTTGTGCCCATCACTGTTGAGCATGTCTATGGACAGAGAAGCATTGAGAGATGGTGTGCTTTTAAATCAGGAGGGCACAAATATTTTGCAGAGGGTTTGTTCTGGTGCAGACAAAGCAGGGTTCTTGGAATGCTTGCGATGTGCAGGTTCTTGTCTGCATCAGAGCTCCCAGTTGCTTGGAGCACTGGTTAATAATCTAGAAAGAACTGTAGTCGTTTGATCTAAACGCTGAATCAGTCCAACTTCACTTTTTAACCCTTGGCATTCTTGTTTTTATTTTTTCCTGCTGGCAAAGAATTCCCTTGGGGTTTGAGAGCGAGTCCAAGGATTTATTTGATATTTGAAGTTAGTTGAAGCCCTTACAGTGAAGTGAGAAACTGCTGTGCCAGGCTGTATTTAAGATGTGTGGAAGAGGAGACATGCCAGCGTTGGCAGAACCTCAGATAACTTTAATTCCTTCCTCTCCCTGTTTGAAAGCATAAGTGCCTTTGTAGCTGCTGTTTAGGACCTTGTGGCTACCACTCCAGCAAGTACCTGGAGTATGGAGGATATGCCTGATGGAAAAAAAACCCAAATCCCTAATATTTTCAAGCATAAGTTATTACAATACTATGCTGTACCTTTGCCACCCGATGCCTCAGTCACACATCTTCGAGGTTAATGATGAGATCTTTTTTCACTGCCTTGAGTGAGAGTGGGATCAAGTCCTTATCAAGGTTAGGAGATTTAAATAGGGGGTTCGTATGTTGCACAATTACAGTGTGAAAGGAACAGAAGAAAATGGGAAGGATAGTTTTTCACTGTATTGCTGTTGAGTGCAGTATCTCAAGGATCCCATTCTAAGGCTGTATCTCATTTTATTGTTGTAAAGAAACAGCTTGGCTTATCTGTGCACTCATTGTTTTCCTGTACACTGAGAGAATGCTATAAAAATTTTAGCCTACACTGGACGAATACAGGGCTTCCCAGCTGTGAACTTTACAATGTCTACTAAGTAGATCATCCAGATCGTACTCTTCCACTTAGCTCAGCACCTATGTAAAGCAAATTGATGCTGGGCTTTGCATCAGTGAGCTTTTACGCTGGATGCCACGTCCTGGTTGTGGATAGGTAAGGAATCACAGAATCATGAAACTGTTTAGGTTGGAAGACACCTTCAAGAAGTTCCACTATTTAATACTTTATTGCACTTTATTGAACGCTGCACCCTTGCTTTAGCTTCTTCTGGGTTGGAGATGCCTTTTGCATGTTGACATCTCCACGATTTTCAGTGTTTCATTTTTAACAGGTTACCTGGTCCTTTGGCAGAACTGGCCTTTATTCAAAAGGGCTGATCCTCAAGCTGCAGGGGTGCGTGGCAGGGGTGCGGGAAATAATTTGAGTTTATTGCTTTTCAAGGTGAATGAAACGGCCACCAGTAAATTAGTGGCCATTGGCTAATTGAGACTACACCTGGCCATTGCATCACGTAGATTTATCTGCTGCTGAAGTGTCAAAGCTGTGACAGTTTGCAAGGAGTTAAAGCTCTCAGCAGGAAAGTGGGAGGAAGTTTAGCTGGCTTTTAAATGCGAGGCAAAGAGCAAACCATTTCTTCTTACTGTTGAGTGTTGACAGGCACATAAAAGCTGATAATGTAAGTCCAGGGGTTTAAGAGACTTAGTAGGGTTGCTTTTTTGTCGTATGACTGTATTTTAATGCCTCATTAAAGAAGCGGAGCCCTTTGAAATTCTTTACTAGATGGCATTTTAAAAAAAAAGGCGAGATGGTTGGGTAAAAATGTCAGTGTTTTAAAAACTGAGTCGTCTTAACCTCCATGTCTAATTTTGGATGGGTAAATGAAATGATGAGAGTTCTGAGCTGTGAATAACAGCAGCAGTGGAACTTTCCTTTTCTTACACTGGTAGTCATAGCACTGCAGAGGAGCAGAGTGAGCGTTGTCCACGTTGGTTTTGCTCACAGAGAAAGGAAAGGCACAAGAAGAGATGTGATTGCCCAAGTCAGAGCTGCTGGCATTGAGCCTGGCTTTGGAGATATTCATTCTGATTTGCTTTGAAGCAGAATTTCCCCCCAGACAAAAATTCCTGCTCCTGTACTTAATGAACTGTAGCCGTGGTACAGCGTGTGTCCCTCTAGCTTTGAGTGCCTTTTTTTTTTTTTTGGAAGGTCCTTCAACTCGACCTGAAGCTGTTTTAAAATGGATGCTGTGCTGCTTGGAGAAATTTGAGTGTGCTTTAAAACAAGCCAGTCCTTCGATTTAAAATAAAGTGAAAAAGCAAAACAAAATCCCCCAAATCCAGCCAAAAAAAAATGGCAAAGGGGGTGGGAAACCCAAACCCCAAATTGTTGTAACAGCTGCAGCATCCAGCAGTGTGTTCTGATTTTGTCTCAAAGCACAACTTTATTTACATGTAGACAGCAGCTATTGTGGGTCTCTGCTTTTGTTATTAATTATATCAGTGCAGTTCTTAGATAAACACATTGATTAAGGATAGCTCTTACTCAGTGCTTCTGTTTGCTTATCAGATGCTTGAATTGCCTGAACACTTGTTTGTAAACTTTCTAGTGGGGAGCCCTAAATAGCAGCTCAAATAGCTATAGAGCTGTTGTGATGAGCTTCAGAGTTTCTCCCCTGATAATGTTCTGATACTTTTTCAATATGCAGAGGAGTCACTCAGTTACTTTCCTGGCCAATTAATTGGGCCAGCTAGCTCTTGCTTTCGTTATAGGATTATTATTATTATTTTTAGGCTTTTTTTCCCCCCCTTTAATTGCTTGCTAAGACTTGGCTCTTCTTCTAGGATCTGTAATTCTTTTTATCACCTAGCTTACTGATGCCTAGCCTGGTGCACTCAATACCATAAAAAGCAAAAAGAAGCTAAACCTCAACTGCTAAAAGAAATTGCTGAGGCTCTAAGCTGTGATCACTTGATAAATTACAATATTCAGTATTTCTCAGTGAAGTTTCTGTTGCTGGTTCAAATTGGTTAGAAACCATTTGTAGCCACTGATGTGTTAGCTGACACCCACACAACGAAGCGTTTGTTGGTTTCTAAATGACAGTTGCCTGGATATGATGATCCTGACAGCACCGTTACGAATGTAAATTCGTTTAGTCGCTGCTATTTTGGTGTGTTGTTTTCTGGGGTGTTTTACTGACTTTACACAAACAATGGCCAGTTTTAACGAGCCTGAAAGGTAAACTTGTTAGTGCATTTATTTTCTTCAAAGTGAAATTATTTTTGAAAGCCTCGTGATACCGTTTGAGGGGGAATTTAATTTCTCTCTGTATATATGTCATGGTTTGTTCTTCCCCGCTGATGGTTGCTATTCTTTATTTTTTACTTGTTGCCTACTGACAAACATCAGGCTGAAGACCTAAGTTATCTTTTCTTCTTTACCAAAACCCAAAGAATGATTGTAGGATCATCACACAATTTAGATTGGAAGCGACTGTGGTATTCATCTGGTTCACAACCTTGCAGGGCCATCAAAATCAGGGTGATCTGGGGTCAACATCCAGTCCAGGTTTTAAATATCTCTGAGGATGGAGACCCTTTGCAGCCTCTGTGGGCAGACTTCTTCACGTGTTTGACTACTGTTATGATAATTTCCAGATGCCTAGTTGGTGTTGACCATGTTTCAGCTTTCATCCATTGTCTCCTGTCCTTCTTCCCCATCCCTGGAGACACTTAAGGTGATGGGGCTCTGAGCAGTCTGTTAGATGTCCCTGCTTGTTGTAGGGGCGTTGGACTAGACGGCTCTTGGAGGTAATTCCAACAAAGTGAAATTAGCAAAGTTATTCTGTTAACCTAAATCAAAGGGATCTCTTTTATTGTTGATATTATTAATTAGGGTAAAAGGGGAAAATTTCATTTTTATGCCTTCATGAGGCCTGGTGCTCTCCAAACCTGTGGTCTTTGGGCTCCGGCAGTTTGAGTTCATTGCCAGTTAACTGAAATTTCACCGTTCAAGTGGAAATATTTTTAAGGATGTCATCTTGGAAAAATGTTGGAAGTCATTGCTGTTAGTCAGTTATGTAATGTTCCATGGATAAAAACGTGGTGTTTCCCCTACATCCAAGGAAAGCAAAAGAAGCAAACGAGCTTGGACCTGGAGTCTTGAACTGGTGAGAGTGGCGATGTCCTTGTAAAGAACCTGGTGGGTTTTTGGTATTTGCAGTGTTTAGCAGAGGGAACAGGAGTGCTCAGGTATCTCAGTCAAAAATCAAAGCTGGATTGGACACCGTATGGGTATTTCATAAGCAACTCGAGTAATAGCTTTTAGAAGTGACAAGAGCACTGTCAAGTAGGGGAAAGGCATGAGGATAAAGAAGTTAGAACATTTTCAGTAGATGGGTGAAACTTGAAGCTGGTGATGGATCTTTTGATTGGGAGCAATCACGAAGGCACAGGCAGGGTATGGTCTCTGCTGATAATGTTTCCATTAACGTGAAATTAACCTGTGAGACTGCTCTTTCCTCACTGAAAACTTCAGATAATAAATAATGTCAAAGAGAATTTTTTTTCACTAGCCTCTCTTAAAAGGGAATGAATGCTGAATTTTTTTTGTTAGGATTTGTACTGGACTTTGGTTTGTTGGGGTCAATCGATTCTGAAGTCTCTGCACCCTGACACTGAAGAACTTCTTCAGTGTAGTATAGATCTAGTCTAGTAGTGTAGTAGATCTAGTCTTCAGTTGAGCAGGTCTAAACCTACTCCTTGAGTTTAAAACCAATTCCCCTTATCCTATTGCTAGATTCCCTTAGGAAAAGTCTCTCTCCAGCTTTCCTGTAGGTTTCCTTCAGGTATTGGAAGGCAGCTGTAAGGTCCCCTCTGAGGTTTTCTGGTAGGCTGAACAACCCCAGCTCCCTCAGCCTATCCTCACAGCAAAGGTGCTCCAGCTCTTGGATCATGTTTGTGCCCGCCTCTTGACTTGCTCCAACAGTTATATCCTTCTTTTGTTTGGGACACCAGAACTTGATGCAGTGTTCACAAGAGCAGAGTAAAGGAAGAGAATCCCCTCTCTTGCTCTGCTGGCCACACTTCCCTTGAACCATCCTAGGCTACAGTTGACCTTTTGGGCTTCATGATTCTCATATCCGTTGATGTGCTCCAAATATTAGTGTATCTAGAGGTGAAAAAAACGTTGTGAAGACATCAATTTCTTTCCATATGTGGAGATTTATTGCATTTCTTTACATGGTTAGTTTTCACTACAAAAAGTAGTTCCCACTACAGAAAGAACCACCCTGATCTTGGCAACTTTTTAATGCCTTCAGAGCAGTGTGTTTTCTGAACACCTGCATGTAGAGGCACACCAAGATGTGGCTGGCATGCCATGTCGTATGGTATCTTGTCAGAGATCAGAACTGCTGCAGAGGCTGTTCCAGTTCACTGTGTCAAAAATCCACTTGTTTTGAAAGGCTGACAGTAGATTTGTACAATCGACTGTAATGGCTTCAATTTGAAAAGATAGAGGTATCAGAGAGACATTCCAGTCGGTGGGATAATCCAAGAATACTGCATGTTCAGGTAGATAAAATATTGTACTTTCTGCTGCTACTTCATGCTACTTAAAAAGGAAAAAAATAGATGTGTGGAAAAAAGTGGTATAAAGCTGGTTTGGGAGTACATTTCAATGATATGAGGTCATTTGGTTAACAGGCAGCTAGCTGATGGTCAGATGTCTTTAATGCAGCTGAGTGTCATGTTGGAAAAAACCTACTCAGCATTGTGGCATCCTGTTCTGCATTAGCAATAGCGTTACCAGCAGGACTGTCCCCCTGTACCCAGCACTGGTGAGGCCTTATCTCAAGTACTGGGGTCAGTTTTGGGCACCTCAACACAAGAAGGACGTTCAGGAGCTGGAGCGGGTGCAGAGAAGGACAACGAAGCTGGTGAACAGCCTGGAGGACAGGTCTGATGAGGAATGGCTGAGGACACTGGGGCTGCTTAGTCTGGAGAAGACCAGGCTCTTTACAGCTACCTGAAAGGAGGTTGTAGAGAGGTGGGGGTCTGTCTCTTGTCCCTAGTCACTAGAGATAGGACAAGAGGAAACAGCCTCAAGTGGTCCCAGGGGAGGTTTAGATTGAACGTCAGGAAAAATTTCTTCCCTGCCAGAGTGGTCAGGGATTGGAACAGGCTGCCCAGGGAGGAGACAGAGGTCTCTTCCAACCTTAATAATTCTATGATTCTATAAATACTAGGCAGCACGTGGGGAGGAATCAGGCATTTCCACACCAGAACGTACTTCAGTCGTGGCAGCAGCAGTCTAGCACTTTGTTTGATTTCTAACATTTTTCCCCCATCACTTTTCCAAATGGTCTCAGAATTGTAAAGTAGAAGGTAAAAACTTCAATAGGCCCTAAAAGCTAGGAAAGTGTTTTGTTATTACAAAAGTTAATACAAAATTTCAGGTAATAAAGTACACACCTTTTTACTGGGTGTGTAATGTAGCTTTCTAAATAGGAAAATCTGCTGTTACCTAGCAGTTAATGACTATTTTTTTCCCAACTTTGGGAATGCAGGAGCTGATTTGATAAGCTGATAGAAGCAAACAAAACGGAGAAGATGTTGGAAGTACTCGAAGTGAAAATTGCAGTTTAGGTAGGTTTGAGGGTAGATAGTTAGACATTTTAATTGAACTAAAATAGTTTTCTACTAATACAGTACTGTTGTGGGAGTACATTTTGTGGTGTATTTTAAATTGAAGTATTTAAGTGGGGGAAAATGTATGTTAATGCTTTGCAAGAAAGTGTTGTGGGTTGTTTTTTTTTATAAATATACCTTCTATCTAAGCAAAATAGCTGTTAAAGGAACAGAGCTCTCAAGTCTATAGTGGAGAGTAAAGTGCAAAGATTAAGATCCTTTATTTGAGCCAGGACTTTGCTTTTGTCACTTTGGTTAGTGTATTAAACTGCTGTAGGATACAGTCGTGCTGAATTCTGCAGTAAGTGTGTGTCTTTTGTTCTCCTCTTTGCAGAAGGCAGCCTGTCTTCTTTACAGAAGTTGCTATCACCAGTATCCTAAGTGTAATCTCATTTTTTGTCAAGGCCCAGATTTTTGGTATAGCTTTATTACAGGCTTCCTTCAGGTACTGGAAGGCTGCTGTAAGGTCTTCCAGGAGCCTCTTCTCTAGGCTGATCAGCCCCAACTCCTGCAGCCTGTCCCACAGGAGAGGAGATTATGTCCCATACTGGACAGGAGATTATGCCATTGAAACTGGACAATAACTTGGAGTGAGATCTAGTAAGCCATTAATTGATGGTTAAATTGCAGGCTGAAGCACTTAAGATCTGTTCATGGACTGTGAATGCTCTGTAATGCCTGGACAACTTGACTAGAGATGAGTCAGTGATGTTGTTGTAGATGGATGGGTGATGAGACATAGCAAGGAAACAGGAAAAATACCTTCCATTGAGCATATATTGGAGTTTGTGAACCGTAACTAGTTGTGAGGAGGAAGCAGAAGATACTTGTCAAAAGGCAGTGGCAAGCAGGGTACCACATCTTGTGCCATCAAAGAATCGTAGAAGCACAGCAGGCAGCGCTCCAGTCAGCTGCTTGCACTGTATGATCTGACATGCAGGCTGTCAGGAAAACATCTGGTATTAGTTGCCAAGTCACTCTGACACCAACACAGAGTATGAGTTTGAAAAGATCAAGTAGTGTAGGGAGTTATCCTCACCTTGTGTTAAATAACTGCACTAATGAAGCAGTTTATGTTTTCAAAATCATAGCAAAAATTAAGCATGTGTCTCCTGCTGGGACTGTTCAGAAGGATATTTGTACTTACATGAACTTCTGAGATACGTGTGTGTAGCCTTTAATCTCTAAAATAGATGAGGAAATGCAAATGTCTTGGATATAGAGACTTTATGTAAACATAAGGAAACACTTTTTTGCTGTGAGGGTCATGGAGCACTGGAATAGGCTGCCCAGAGAAGTTGTCTGCTCTGGAGACATTCCAAACCCACCTGGATGTGTTCCTGTGTGACCTGCTCTAGGTGCTCCTGCTCTGTCAGGGGAGTTGGACTGGATGATCTTTGGAGATCCTTTCCAACCCCTAATGTCTTGTGATTCTGTGATAGACGTAGTGTATTCCTGTCTGGCTTGATGAGGTCTTGATTTCCATCACCATGGGTTCCTTCACCATTATAATGCTAACAATTAAATGCATTTCCTCTGAAATTGCCATTCTTTTCACATGTAGATGTTTTATTTTCTTGAGCTGGAGTTTTTCTTTTGGGCCGCAAATAAAGAGGGTTTGCAAGACTTAGAGCTGGGGAAGTGAGGTGCATCATTCCTTCAATATGGTAAATGTATGATAACAAACCAAAATGGCAGTGGCATAATCAGAGGACACTCTATAACTTTCATATGTTAACAAGTTGTAGTAAGGATTGTGAGCAGCCTGGCCCCATCAAAAAGAGTTTCAGACTGCTTTTATACTGGGCAAGATTTGCCTGTCTCTTACCTCACATCAAGTAAGAAAGCTTTTTGCTGTGACACAGACAAACTGGAGTCCAACCAGACAGCTTCTGGTAAACAGTGACTTGTTCTTAATGACATCCAAACAGTGTCAGTGTCTTGCTCTGGGGAAATTCAGGAGATGGGATGAAAGAGGGAGCAGATGAACATCTGATTTCTGTGCTACAGACAGGTGCCAGACCTGTTCTGGGAATAATTTCATTCCTCTGGAATAGCAGAGTGGTCACTACCAGGAAGCAACAGGGGGGACGACAAGACAGGCTGTCTCCTTCATGCTGGTTGCTTTCTTTGAAGGAAAATTGTCAGAAAAGCAGAAATTTTGTAAAGGTGATCTCCCATGACATGTGGCAAGTTGCCTCAAGCTGCATCAGTAGGAAGCATCCTAAATAACAGAC
Organism: Rhinopomastus cyanomelas; assembly: GCA_013400115.1. Taxonomy (NCBI): domain Eukaryota; kingdom Metazoa; phylum Chordata; class Aves; order Bucerotiformes; family Rhinopomastidae; genus Rhinopomastus; species Rhinopomastus cyanomelas. The sequence goes on from VXBP01001605.1 coordinate 144,912, forward strand.
TTTCAGTAGAGGGACAGGACTTCGCCCTCAATCAGTTGACTCTTTCTCCTCTTGCCTTGAGAGCAGAGTTTTGCTCCTGGAGAACACAGGAAAACAAGATCCAAGCCAGCTGTGTTGGAGCTTGAAGACATGAATGAACAATGCTGTCCTGGGGGCACTGGTGTTGCTTGGAGAAAATTCTCATAGGACATGAGGGCTTGAAATGTTGAATTTTAAGAACTTTAGGTTAACTGGGGTCGATGTTTCTGTTTTTCAGTTTTGCTCTTTCACCACTGACTCCCTGTGATCAGTGGGTGGTTTGTTTTTTAAAGGTGAAACTGCCTGCTGTGTGGGAAGAGGTCTGCAGTATCTCTGCTCTCTGCAAAGCTCCCTTGCTGTAGAACAAGCTGTCCTTGTGGGTGACACCAACTGCAGCGCTTTGTGCTCTGGAACACCTGCCCCTTTCATCTCCTTAGGATCATTTTTTTGTGTGTCTTTATCCTTTATACTTCTGGCTTTTGGTGGTGCCACCCCACTCTCACTGTGTCCCGCTGCCTTGCCTAAAAGCAGGAATTCCACCCTGGCTGAGTTTCCCCGTGTCAGCAGAACCAAAAACCAGAACTCAGCTTGTGCAGGAGACAGCACCCCATGGCCCCGAGGAGTTGGCCGCCAGCTTGCTTATGGCGCTGTGCGAGCTGGAAGGTGGCTCCCAGTCTTGCTTAGTGGGCAGAGGCTGGCTCCAGCAAGGTGGCTCCCAGCTTGTTCTGCACACAGGCAGGCACAAAGCTCTGCTGATTTCCTCTGCCCCAGGCGCCAGCCATGCCTGGGAACTGGCTTCCAGCTCTGCTTCTTGCACAGACAGACAGGAGCTTGGGGTTTGGGCTCCTGGGCTTTCTTCCACAAAGCGTGAAGAGAGCAGGAGAACAGCTCCCAGCTCTGCCTGTGGGTAGGGAGTGTCTCCTGGGAACCAGCGCTCTGTGCCCACAAGAACTAGCAGGAGACAAGAACTGGCTCTTGTCTGGTGTTGCTGGAGGAGTCATATGGCAGTTGGGAAGGTGTTTAGCAGTTGGGAAGCTCTGGCCTTGAGCTTGGTTTCAGAGGGTGTCTTTGCCCTGTGTTTTTGGCTGAGACAGACGGTCACGTTAAAGTGGGCACTGTCATGTGAGACAAATACCTCCTCAGATCTTGCTGTTTACTTTACAATATGTGCACCCCAGTCCCACCAATGTATGGTCCTTACTACTGATTGTAGTGCTACATACAGTTGTTTCTTCACCAAAAATGTGGTATATTAACAAAATGTCTGCCAGCCCCATAATAAACCATTGCCCAGTTCCTTCTAGTAAGCTGAACCACAATATGAAGATTGTGTGTAGGTGTGTGATTGAACCACCTTGTTGTGCTGTCTCCCTCCTTATAGCAGAGATCTGAGATTAAAATCTGCTCAGTGCTGGAGATGATAAATTGGTGGTCCTTCCTGCCACGTCCCTCGCATCCCTTGTCCTGCATGCCCATGTCATCGCTCCTGTAACGTTAACGACAGAAAAGTGGTGCTGTTTGAGTAGATGTGTTTGAATGGGGAGAACTCTGGGCAAAATACAAATCTTGAGTTTTTATCAGCTTGTAAAGATTGCACTGAACATTGGTCAGCTCCAGTAATCTTTTTAGAAGATGCTTTTTAACTTTAATCATTTCTTGCTTGGCTTTGAAACTTGAAATAGCAACTTGAGCCTCTTCTAATCAAACGCTGTGAGTATGAAACTTTACAAATAAGATTGTTTAGAAGCTGTTTGTGAGGATGTCCAAAACTTTATGGTGATTTTGGTAAACAAAAGAAATGAGGTTTGGTGTGCAGTGTTACTGATTTATATCAACAGTATTGCTTTCCTCTTAAAAAATACCATTAGAAAAATGTTAGAAATCTTAGAAAACAGAAATTTCTTTATATTGTTGTCTCTACTGTGATTTTATTATTAAATGAACATTTTTTCTTTTCTTCCCAGAGGATGCTAAGCAAGTTTTTGGCCAGACCACGATTCATCAGCACATTCCTTTTAACTGGAATTCAGAGTTCGTACAGCTGCATTTTGGAAAAGATAGAAAAAGACACCTAACGTATCCGGAGTTCACCCAGTTTTTACTGGTGGGTCTAACACGGTACAGTTTGTCAAGAGCAGTAAGAAGGATGAGAGAATCAAGGGCTATGCAGACTTGCCAAATGCCACACTAGTAGGAAAGCTGAATTGTAGATGCAAGTGGAGGCTTTTACAGTCAGGATGCTGGACTTTACTAGTGTCTTGATAAATAGGATGTGCTTAGGGTAAAACTGCAGATCACCTAGACCTCTAAATCTGAAAATCACAGAACGTTAGGGATTGGAACGGACCTTGAAAGATCATCCAGTCCAGTCCCCCTGCCGGAGCAGGATCATCTAGACCTGGTCACACAGGAACATAGCCAGGCGAGTTTTAAACGTCTCCAGAGAAGGAGACTTCACAACCCCCCTGGGCAGCCTGTTCCAGTGCTCTGTCACCCTCACTGGGAAGAATTTCCTTCTCATATTTATGTGGAACCTCCTGTGTTCCAACTCACACCCACTGCCCCTTGTCCTATCATTAGATGACCCTGAGCAGAGCCTGGCTCCATCCTCCTGATACCCACCCTTCACATATTTATAAACATGAATGAGGTCACCCCAGTCTCCTTTTTAATAAGCTAAAGAGACCCATCTCCCTCAGCCTCTCCTCATCAGGGACATGTTCCACTCCCTTCATTATCTTTGTGGCTCTGTGCTGGACTCTCTCCAGCAGTTCTGTGTCCTTCTTGAACTGAGGGGCCCAGAACTGGACACGATATTCCAGATGTGGTCTCACCAGGGCAGAATAGAGGGGGAAGAGATCCTCTCTTGAAAATCTCCTATCCAACAATATTGAACATTTCAGAACCAGTTGCCAGACTAGCATTAAGAATTACTTCTGTCTGCAAGCAGTGTGTTTACCAAACATGTTTAATTCAGTGGTGATATCCAGTGAAGATGTTTTGTTTCAAGCTCCTTCCATATTTCTTTACTTTTGATCAGGTAGCTGAGTGCTACTTAGCTTTCCTTGTGGTATATAACAAATAAAAGACAATCTTTCTTTTTCAGGGAATTCTTGGCTATTCGTACTTCAGGGTAGTTACAGAAAGTAAAATATTGTGCTAATAAGAAAATAAATATTAGCTGTATTTCGGCAGTACTGTTAAAAATAGTCTTCAGTAGGAAAAGTGATCCTTGAAGTGGTGAGACACGTGAGTTTCTTATTTGTATTCCTTCTGAATACTTAATGCCTGTATTAGTATTTACACTGGAGAGTTAGAAAATGGGAACCTGCTTCAAGACTGCAAGGTTTCTGTTCTCCTTGTTTACACAAGTATGTTAGTTCACAGTAGGAGGTGGTATCATTTTGATGAGGAATAATTAAGATAATGCTATTGAGACAAATGTTTCAAATTGACTTTGTAGAACAGAGCCTAATTAACTTTGTATGAAGAGGACGTCAGGTATCACATGAATAAATAGTATTCCCTTGGGTTTTGTATTGACTGTTGTAACTCCTCAGTAGCCAAGACCTAGGCCAGTTTTTGTGACAGAATAGTGAAATGGAACCTCTAGAAAAGGGTGTGGGCAGAGCAGTGAGACAGTAGAACAACAGACAGAACAGAGCCTGTTAACTACATGGTTGGTTATGGTTGGAAGATTTGACTTCTTTTGTTGTGTCTTTAGGTTCTTTCTGTTTTTTCCCTTTGAGTTAGGAAAACTAGTTTTCTGTTTTGAGAGGTGAGTCCTGACTGCTAGGCTTTCTCATCCTGTGGATGAGTGTTCCACTTTCCTTGTTTGAAAGGCTTTGTCTTTGATGTGATCATATTCTGGGGATCATATATTGGTAAACAGACTGGTTTGGTGTAGAGTTGGAACCTGTCACTGGTCATTATTAGCCAGGGAGCCTTGTTGATGATGATTCATAGAGGGCAGAAAGAGCATAAACCTGGAGAACAGAGATGATGATTCTGGATGTCCTCTTGAGAAGGCAAGATGCATTCAGGAAAAGTTCTGAGGCTGCTGATGGAGCACTGGTGCAGACAGCAGGGACTTTCACATGAACTGACTGTCCTAGGACTGCTGAAGCTGCTCACTGCAGAACAGTTGGTCAGTGTTGTTCATCAGTCAGATCGATGTGGTGCACGTACCAGTTCTAGAACAGCAGATCTTTGAAACAAAGAGATCTTTGATCTCTTCCCCTGCTGATTGTCACCTTGCAGCACTGCTTTGTAGACACTGTGTTTGGGCACAGAAATTACTCTGGGCACAAACTGGAGAGTTAATGTTCAGAGGCACAGAAATCTCCCTTTAATCTGTGCAGCCTTTGGTACTCAGGCTCTCCTTCTGATATATACTGCCTGTGCATGAGACAGTCTCCTCGGTCTGATGTCTAGACCTTGGACCTTAGACAGCAGGAGACCACAGTGGATACCAGATTACCTTTCTGCATTCCTGATGTGTGAATACTCATTACATTGCACTTAACATGGACCAGATGGTACTGTAAGGTGCTCCGGGTACTGCTTTGTAAGTACAATGCAATTTGCAACTTTAATTAAATTATTGGGCTAGATAGAAGGTCATTCACGTTGGGTCCTATAATGCCACATGAGCTCGTTACATATTCATCATCTGTGACAGCGTTTGGGCTAATCATCCCTTCAGGCAAAGCTGAAGGCATGTGGAAGATCACATTAGTGTATTTTATCCATGTACAAGATGGGTATCTTGTGGCTTTAAAGAAGAGTTTCTACAAGATTCTGAATATTTATAGCATGCCATCACTTTTTTTGTCTGTGGTAACAGAGATGCCCAACAGTTCAGCCTCCAAACTGCTTGTCTTTAGTACAGTTAGCAATCTGTTTGCATCAGTCCAGAGCTCAGGCTGTGGTGTTTCACTGTGCTGCTCGTTTGGCCAGTGTAAATTTGGCTTGTGCATCTCTTCTGTATATGTGTCACATCCACACCTGTTTAGCTATGGTCATGTTCCACCGTGGTCATGTTCCATCATCACTGAAGTGGCATGACTTCATGAGGAGCAGCGCTGGCCCCTTCCCTCAGCATGTGAAATCTATTCTGCAGACTGAATTTTACCGTGTGTGGGCCTGGTAAATCCATTTCCACAGTGTCTGGGAATTGATTTGTGTCCAGCATATTAGTTGATGAAGTAGTGCTCTTGATAATTGAACCGTGGGATCTACTCAGGTGAAAAGGACTATGCTCTAGTTGGTGGTTTGTGAATCCATTGGGATGGAACCCAACCATAAATTTCTATCTGAGTGGAAATTAAAGAAGCTTTTAATGAGCTGTAAGTGAAACCTGAGGTAAAAGCTTTATAAAGGAAATAATTTCATGAAAATTCTGGTGCCAGCATGCCTGCCATGATGTGCACATTAATTTTTCACAAAGTCTTGTGCTACCTGGGGGAATTCTGGACTTCCAGCATCAAGAGACAAGCCTGTTTTCTAAGTGTACCTAAGCTTACAGAGAGTCTAGTCAGAGTTCTCGTCTAGTTCCTTAGGATGTGTAATTTGTATTGCAAAGCAATGTGTACTGTATTTTCTTAAACTTTCATCTGTCTAGGTAAACAATATTGTTCTGAAATATAAAGCAGTCATATCAAGCATATAAGAGGTGAAACCATAAAATCTTGGCAGGTCAGACAGCATCTCTGACCACTGCAACTTTGCTTTATTGCAGCTTGGTCTAGGTGATCCTGCTGTGGCAGGGGGTTTGGACTGGATGATCTTTCGAGGTCCCTTCAATCCCTAATGATTCTATGATTGTTTTCCAGTTCATTTTTAAGGGGATATTTTGGTTTTAGCAGCATATTGAAGTGGCATCTGTATGGGTTTTTTTGTGACAGACTTCATAGTGAAATTTAGTCAGGACTAGGTGTTACCAGGTTGTTGTGTGTCCTGTCACTGCCGTGGTTCTGGTTTGGGATTGTCACATGGCTGAAGGTCACTGTGTTTATTTACGTTCAGCGTAGCTGAAAATGTGCAGCACAGCTCAAAATAGTTGTAGCCAAAAAAACCTACCTTTCTGAGAAGGTGGGATGAATCTTCTCTGTTTGCAGTAGGTTTAAAGCATTTCTTTTCTGAACTAAGGAGCAGGTATGAATAGGGAGCTCCAGAAGACTGGCTACCTGGGGTGGGGGGGTTGTGGAGTCTCCTTCTCTGGAGACGTTTAAAACCCACCTGAATATGTTCCTGTGCAACTTGGTCTGGGTGATCCTGCTGTGTCAGGGGGATTGGACTGTATGATCTTTTGAGGTCCCTTCCAATCCCTAATGTTCTGTGATTCTGTGACATCACCCCATGTCTTGCCATGTGCTCCAGCTAAGTGGCTCTTTCCTTGCTGACAAGAAAAAGCCTTGGCAAATGGCAGCCCCGAGTCCTTGACTGTGTGCTTAACCAAAAGGAAGAATTCTTCTCTCTAGCAGATTTCACAGATCCTAGGAAAGGAATGACATTAGCAAGGGGAGGATGGGGTGGTTTGGCTTGTACTCAACTGTGGTGCTAACAGCAGTTATCTAGGTGATAACAGAAACATGACTTCGTGTTATCTCTCTGAAATATGAGCTTCGTGGCTGAAATACCACTGGCAGCCAAGGAGCCACCAGTGATGAGCATACGTCCAGACTGAGACTGGACTTCTCATCCAGCAATTTTGTTGGATTTTAGTGCTGAATTCTGCAAGCACAGCACTGCCAACAGTTTCAGTGGTTAAAACAAGCTGAATGAGAGGAGGAGAAAGCAACATTCAGTTTCCCATGTAGTCCTTCTGCAAGTTCAGGGTATTTTTCTCTTTGGTGATGCTGCCACTTAATGACAAACATTTTTGTTCATTTACTCATGGAATTCCACCTGCCAGGTGGTAAGTATTCAGGGATGGAAGAGTTACTACACTCTTCTGTACCTGGAAGATTGGACTAGATGATCTTTCAAGGTCCCTTCCAATCGCCAATGTTCTGTGATTCTGTCATACACAGACTTCTTCTTCAGAGCTCTTTGCCAGCCAAGTAGCTGCCTGCATCAAGCTGACCAATACTTCTTTTGTGTTCTTGTGCTCTTCCCATCATAAACCTCCCCAAAGTGCTTCCAAATTTCTGTCCAAATCAGAGTCACAACTGGAGTGAGCAAGAGCTTACATGGCTGCATCCAGCCAGAGTGAGTATTATGTAGAGGGCTGCCATGTGAAGGAAACGTGACAAACCTGAGATGGTAACACTTCAAGTTATAACTCCCCACCAACCTTTCTCATCAAAAGCAAAAATACCTGAAAAATTCTGTGAGTGAAACATGGTTTTTAGACATTGATCAGGCCTCTTACTTCTCTCCCCTCTTTCCTCTACTTACCAACCTAGAGGACATCGTATTCACTATGAATACGTTGTGCTGGTGATTCTTGACTAGCTTGACACGTGGCTTAACATGGCTTTTAAGGTGTGTGTCTGCAAATATAAGGGAAGTGATGGGGTAACATCATGGTCCACTGATTTGCTTTTAGTACTGATGACACTCCTCTGATTCCATTTCCTGAATAAGCTATTGAAGTCACACATGCAATATCAAATTAAAATCAGATTACATGTAATTGTGTGGGCTTTTTTTAATGTCTTGTATCTTGTAGGATTGTAGGTATCTTGTAGGATTGTGTTATAAATCTTAACTATTAAGGTGGTGGTTTTGGAACTAACCTTTTCTGTTTTTTTTCTCGTGTTTTCAGGAGATACAGTTAGAACATGCAAAACAAGCTTTCGTGCAGAGAGACAATGCTCAGGCTGGAAGAGTCACAGCTATGGACTTCAGGGACATTATGGTCACTATCCGGCCCCACATGCTGACACCATTTGTAGAAGAATGCCTAGTAGCTGTGAGTAGTTCTGGTATCCCAACTGACAAAGACCTGGGTACAGACATGGGATTTGGTTTTTTATGTACCTCATCCACTGAATGTGACATGCAGTCCAGCTTCTGGATGCGAGTTTTTAACTTCAGCAGTTAGTATGTACATGTATGAAGTTAGCCCTTATTGCAGACTATGTATCCTCCATGTTCCTGATCTTCTGAGAGGAAAGACAAAGCATAGAGATGGACCTTAGCAGTGGCCTACAAACAGAATTGGCCTGGCTGTTTGGATCACAGAGTCTTAGAATGGCTTGGGTTGGAAGGGACCTTAAAGATCATCTAGTTCCAGTCCCACTGCCATAGGCAGGAACATGACCAGGTTGCCCAGGGCTCCATCCATCCTGACCTTGAACATTTCCAGGGATGGAGCAGCCACAACCTCACTGAGCAACTCCCCCACCCTCATAGTAGGGAACGTCTTCCTAAGATCTAATCAGAATCTCCTCTCTTTTAGTTTGAAGCCATTCCTCCTTGTCGTATCGCTAGAGTCCCTTGTAACATGTCCCTTTCCAGCTTTCTTATTGGCCCCTTCAGGGCTGCAATAAGGTCTGTCCCCCCCGAATGTCAGTTCTGAGCTCCTGAGCACATGGGATCATGAACTGGAGCACCACCCAAAGACATTCACTGTGTATTAACTGATAGTTGTTACACTTGAGCGCACACATTTGTACAGCTTGAGCTGCATAAGGCAAATAAAACACCACAGTTCTGCAAGTGCTCTGAAGATACAAAAGATACAGTTGGTTCTGACCGTGGCTTCTAATCCTGGGGATTTGTAGCAGCACTTTCCAAGTAATTCAAAATCTGGCAGTATCCAAGCTTAAAGAAATCTGTTCTGCTTTGCCTTTGAGGGGAGAATTCCAGGGAGATGTGTCAGCTGGATAGAATATTGGAAGAAGCATACAGCAAAAAGCATAGCCAGAAGAGTTAGGGACTAACACAGTGGTTAGATACTGTCTTCCTTGATTCTTTTCCCAGTCCTGTTATCAGATTTCCCAGGTCATACACTCTCTCCTAAAACATAAGATTTATTTTTACTCTCCCTCTTCCCTCAAGGTCGATTAATTTTTGGCAAGCTCATACATTGTTTTCAGAAATTTCCTTCCTTACTTCCTTATACTTTAAATACAGAATTGATCCAATAATTTTTCTGTGTGCAGACCCAACACCGCTTTAAAATAAAGATTTAGGCTCAGTTCTCATCTGAAAATGAGCAACTGTTCAAACCTTATTGTTTCCATGTTGTTTGACTGCCTGATATAAGCCTGAGAGCTTACTGCTGGTTTTCCATGACTTGAAATGCCTGTGAATTGAAATGTTTCAGCTGACCTTCTTTCAGAATATGTTTTGATTTTGCTGAATTTTTCTGTACAGTAATATACTTTACATGGAGAAGTAGATTTTCTCATTACTAGAAATAAGCCAACTTATGAAACATTTCCAACTGAAGCAGTACTGAAACTTGAACTTTGTAAATTACTACTGGTTATGTTGTTGTAATCCTGCATATGTATTTGTTTAGGTTTGTAGGGTGGAGAGAGTTTTACATTCTGGTCGTGATTAGTTTCAGTAACATAAGAATCTTTCATAGTTTTCTCCATTTTGCAGGTTTTTTTGTTTTTAAGAAAAGCAAGCCTGTGCTACTGTTGGTCTTGTAAAACAACGTTGTTTGACAAACCTTTATTTCAAGTTTTTTCTTGGTCTTGTAACAGTCTCCTTTCTTTTTTCTTCTTTTACTGTCTCTACTCTAGGCTGCTGGAGGTACCACTTCCCATCAGGTCAGCTTTTCCTATTTTAATGGATTTAATTCTCTCCTTAACAACATGGAGCTCATTAGAAAGATCTACAGTACTCTGGCTGGAAATAGAAAAGATGTGGAAGTCACTAAGGGTTGGTAGAAACTGCTGCAGTCTCAAAGTTTCCTTGGGCATTTGGAGTTGGAGCGGGTTGAGGGGGGAAGGACCTCATCTGTATGCTTTTAAATCAATGGGAGGGGGAGCGAAACCTTCCTCGTTAGCGTTCCTCGGTACCCCAGTCAGTCCTGCGTGCTCCTGCTGGAGTCCACCCTCCAGGTTTTTCATTTTGTTTCAATCAGGAAAAGGTCCTAGTAAACTGGCCGTGGGGGCAGGGTGAGGAAAGTATGTAAAGATATTTAAAAGTTTAAAAAACTTCCCAGGACTCCTGCCAAATTGGCAGCCTATTAAAGTGACCTTCAAGGGTAGTTGAAGAATTCCATAAACTTGTATTGGCGGCACAGTAAGCTGATCTACAAGCTTGGAACAAGATGTTATCTGCTATATCTAACCACTTTTATAGAGAATTCCCTGTGCAATGCCAAAGTTTCATTAATGTGGCCTACTGGGACTGCGCATGAAAAGTTCAGCATCTCTCGACTCCTGCCTTTTTTTTTTTTCCCCCGTTTGCTTTTTATTTGACTTTTTTCCCTCTGACCTGCCACTGATTGGTACCGTATGCCAGATATCCTAAATCCTGCTGATAGCACTAAGCTTCAAGGCCAGAGAGTCGCTCTCGCTTTGGTGAAGGGCAGACCACTTCAAGCACACGTTTACGTAGTGGCAGGAACACTTTTGTGGTTGTCGCTTTTATTCCTGTTCTCTCTCCCCCCACCAGCATCTTCTGCTTCATGCTAAAATATAAAGCAATTCTGGAGCGCTCTGCGTTATTTGTTCTGGTTTGATGAGTTCTTCTGTCTGTATTTTTGTTCTGTTGCAGAGGAGTTTGTTCTGGCAGCTCAGAAATTTGGTCAGGTTACACCCATGGAAGTTGACATCTTGTTTCAGTTAGCGGATCTATATGAGCCACGGGGGTAAGTAGAGAATTATTTATCCTCCTCTCTCTCTTTTCCTTCTAGTAAGGAGTGGGAGGTGGTGTTGGGGAACAGGAGAGGAGTGTGGTGGCCGTGTGTAGGTAACTTCCTGTAATCTGAAAATCCCTTTCTAAGCAAATGCTATGCTGAATTAATTTCCTCAGGCGCATGACATTAGCTGATATTGAAAGAATTGCTCCTCTGGAGGAGGGAACGCTGCCCTACAACCTGGCTGAGGCTCAGAGGCAGGTAAGACCAGAAGCCAGTGTTGAAGCTATTCTCTGCTTCCAGTGCCAGGTAGACAGATCACAGAATAACACAACAGTAGGAGCTAGAGGGGACCTCTCAGAATCATCTGTTCCAGCCCCTCTGCTAAAGCTGGTTCTCCTAGATCAGGTTGCACAGGAACGTGTCTGGGCAGGTTTTGAATATCTCTAGAGAAGGAGACTTCCTGACCTTTCTGGACAGCCTGTTCCAGTGCTTTGCCACCCCCAAAGTAAGTTAGTTTCACCTCATGTCCTCTTAGAACTTCCTGTAGTCCAGTCTGTACCCATTGCCTGTGGGTACCACTGCGAAGAGTCTGTCCCTGTGCTCTTGACACCCATCCTTCAGATATTTATGAGCCCTGACAGAATCTCCTCTCAGACTTCTCTGGGCCAAACAGTCCCAGCTGCCTCAGCCTTTGCTCATAAAAGCTCCAGTCCCATATCATCTTTGTACCCCTTTGCTGTAATCTCTGCAGTAGGTCCTTGTTTCTCTTGACCTGGGGAGCCCAGAACTGGATGCAGGATTCTACATGTGGCCTGACCAGGGCAGAGGAGACGGAGAAGAGAACCTTGCTCAATGTGCAAGCCACACTCCTCGTCATGAACCCCAGGATAGCTTTGGCCTTCTTGGCCACAGGGGCACATTGCTGGCTATCATCCAGCCTAGTGTCTACCAGGAGTCCCAGGTCCTGTTCTCCAGAGTTGCTTTCCAGCAGGTCAGCCCCTAACCTGTACTGGTGCATGGGGTTATTCTTTCCTGAGTGCAGGACCCTACATTTGCCCTTGTTGAACTTCACTCAGTTCCTCTCCACCCAGCTCTTTAGCCCGTCTAGAGGTCATGCTGAATGCCAGCACAGCCTTCTGGTGTGTCACTCAGATCTAACCTCCTTCTGTGCTGTCAGCTAAGTTGCTTTTCTCCTGTGTTCTCTAATCTCTTTGAGGAATACAAGAAGGTAAATTCCAGCCAGAAAGAGTTAGAATTTGTTTTGAACTTACTCTCTGTACTTCTCTTTTCTGTGCCCCTTTCTCTTGAGCTACGTTTTGATAAAAGAAATGTCTCTCTTACTTTGGAAAGGTAATATGCCTGAGTCTCACCCAGCTATTCAGTAAGTATTTAGGTTTTCATATTTCTGTTGCTGTCTGTCCTATTTAATGAGGAAGTAAAACTTCCTCCTTTGCATATGGATGGTCAGTTCAATATCTAGCCTGTTAAATGGCAAGCCTGGTTCTGAACTCACATATTCCTGCCTTCAGGGTGCTCTCTGCTTTGCCTTACGCTCTGCTGAATATCCGAACAGGGGAGATTGTGTTCAGTCTACCATCACAATTTTCAGCAAAAGCTTAATATTCTCTGCATTTCCAAAACCTAAGAGATAGTGAATTTCAATGGCAAAACAGCAAATGAACTTTCCACTTTTAAAAAAAAACCCTTTGAAAATGTTCTTTAAGTGACAAGCTTTTGGATTCTTTACTTCTCCTGTTATTTTAGCATATCTTACGTTTTAATTGACACAAGATCCTCTACAGATCAGTTTAGAACTAACACTGTTTCTGTTTCTGTCTCTATTTTAAGGCAGTCTTAACTTTGTGTCTTGTGAGACCAAGGATTTTTTTGGTTGGGTTTTTTTCCTGCTCTGGGTCTATGCAGAGACGCCAGTTTGACCACAATGGGTTGATGCAGGCTATGTTTTTAGGACTACCAGGCCGTAAGCCAGGTCTCTGTGTGTGTGTGTGTGTGTACACATGCATCTCTTTCACTTCTTTTTCTTCTTCTCATCCTCTCCTTTCCATGTGAACACCCTCCCATACCCCTCCAAGGCAGTATCTGGGTTAGTGGTTTTCTGTTTGCTTGAGCAGTGTCTGAATGTTGACTGTGCTGGGATGAATCCAAATTACTTGGCTCCCAAAGTCTATTCCTAGAAGACTCTTAGAGGAGTTAAAAGTGTTTGCATTGGACTGAGTATCAAGTAACGTAAGTTACAATAGGTGGCAGTAAAATGTAGCCAGACGTGCCCCACTGAAAGTAGCAGCTTCTTCCATTTTTGCTTTGTGGCCACTGTCCTTGGCTAGTATGATTTATGCCATTTTAAGAGACTAGGGCATCTGAACCTGCTTAATTCATTACCATTTCTACTGCATACATGTCCTACCTACCTTTTCATGTTTCCATCCAATTCTTTTTTGATGTTGGCTGACTGGAAAGATTTTAAGCTACGTTGATACTTTCAATTTATTTTCTGGCTAGCTCCACCTAAATTGGAATAGTAGCTAAAATATAAACACATTTGCAGGAAAAAAAAGAAGCCATATTTTTATTTTATCCTTCTACTTGTCAGAGCCTAAAAAAATGATTACAGACAGTGATGCCAAGAGTTGAAGGATTAATGCCCCTGCAGAACTTCTGTTCTCCTGTTTTCTTATTTTAAATAGCAGTTTTAAATCTGATTTTCATTGGGTTGAATCTAGCACCCGAGGACTGTAAGGAGGTGAAGTGATGGGGGTGCTTTATGAAACCATATTTTCCTTTCTCTAAGATGTATGAAAAATGCTTGCTCACTTGTTTTGATAGCCCGAGAAGTAACAGACTGACCTGGTTTTGGCCACAATAGAAATACATTCCAAACTGGAGTTGCTTTGAGCTGTGTACAGCTGAGTTTCTCCTCCTTCTCCTCCCCTTCTCCTCTGCCCTGGTGAGACCACACCTGGAATACTCTGTCCAGTTTTGGGCTCCCCAATTCAAGAGATGGTGGTCCACTGGAGAGACTCCAATAGATTGTTATGAGGATGATGAAGGGACTTGAACGTTGTTCCACATAAATATGAGAAGGAACTTCTTCACAGTGAGGGTATAACAGCATTGCAGCAGGCTGCCCAGGGGGGTTGTGGAGTCTCCTTCTCCGGAGATGTTTAAAGCCCACCTGGATGTGTTCCTGTGTGACTTGATCTAGATGCTGCTGTGTCAGGGGGATTGGACTAGATGATCTTTCAATGTCCCTTCCAATCCCTAATTATTCTGTCATTCTGTGACTAGATGATCTTTTGAGGTCCCTTCCAATCCCTAATGATTCTATGATCTCTCCTGTGAGGAAAGCCTGAGAGAACTGGGGCTGTTGAGTCTGGAGAAGACTGAGAGGAGATCTTACTAATGTCTATAAATACCTGAGGGATGGATGTCAAGAGGAAGGGGCCAGTCTCTCTTCAGTGGTGCCCAGTACTAGGACAAGAAATATTGGGTGTGAACTTGAACATAGAAGGTTCCACATCAACAGGAGGAGAAAATTGTTTCCTGTGAGGGTGATGCAGCACTGAAACACACTGCCCAGAGAGGTTTTGGAGTATCTTGCTCTAGAGGCTTTCAAACCCTACGTGTATGAAGCCCTGTGTGGCCTGTCCTAGCTGATCCAGCTTTGGCAGGGGATTGGACTAGATGATCTTTTGAGGTCACTTCCAGTGCCTCACATTCTGTGATTCTATGAACATGTGTACCTTCATGTGCACGATAGGTTTTGGAATTGTGTGATGCTGCTGTAGTACCAGTCTTTCTGTATCAGTCTTCACTATTCCAGTCTGAAGAGGCTACAGTACATGGCACCTAGAAAACAGGGGAGAGAAAGAGTAATTGAAAACAAAATCTCGAGTGTCTTTTGGAATCTGGAAACAGGGGAAAAGAAAGAATAATTGAAAACAAAATCTCAAGTGTCTTTTGGGATCTTTTTTCCCCAGGCAATTGTATCATTACGTCTGTCTCATCGTGAAGCGTTGTCTTGTGAAATGCTGTGTTCTGATTATTTTTCTTGCCTTTTTTTCGTTTCAAATCCTGCCTTGACAGAAAGCTCCGGGCGATGTGTCTCGACCTGTTCTCATCCAGATTGCAGAATCAGCGTACAGGTTTGCCCTTGGTTCAGTTGCTGGAGGTTAGTGATGGCTGAGCCAAAGAACATCCTTCTTCGCTGCTTGGGGTTTATCTTCTCCTGTCCTTTTTGCCTTTCTGCTTTTTGCATAAGTGTGGGATGCTTTTCAGCCTTTTCTTTGGAGAAGGGGATGTGTGTAAGGGATGGGATAGCTGTAAGATTGAAAGCGCAGTGGTCATCTGGTCTACAAGACATTTGGAATTCACAAGCCATTAGAGTTTGTAGGTGATGTCGGGAGCTGATTTGTCACCAAAACCATTTCAGAAGAATCACATTAATACTAAGCTAGGGCTGGGAAGTTAAAACTGTAAGAGGTAGTTTAATGTACCCAGAATTATATCATAGAGAAAAAAAGATGCAACCAATACTTGAGATGGAAAGGTGGAAGGTAACGGTTGCAGGCAAAGGTCACAAATGCAAACAGCATGTTTTCTTATAGTTTGATATTTCTTTGCAGCTGTTGGAGCCACTGCAGTCTACCCAATTGATTTGGTGAAAACACGAATGCAAAACCAACGCTCAACAGGCTCTTTTGTGGGAGAACTCATGTATAAAAACAGCTTTGATTGCTTCAAGAAAGTGCTGCGTTACGAAGGTTTCTTTGGGCTTTACAGAGGTAAGTTTAAAAGGTGGAAGGTACTAATGACAAGAGTTCAGTGGGACTTTAGAGTTTTAAGCCTTCTTTTGTCCAGACTATAGTTTTTCCTGGTTTGTGCCTCTAATGCATTACAGGTGAAGAGTTTGCAGACTTCTTCATAATTAGCATTCTCAATAAAATGAGATTTTATTGTTGTCATGTTGCTAATCAGGAAGGAAAGGACAGAGAGGTCCTACAGAAGCAATTTCCTACAGCAAAAACACCCTGTTAGTCGACTTTTCACTTTCTCAGCTGTCCTTAGTACCAAGTACCATTTGGTAAGAAGTTAGATCATCCTTCTTTTTCATTTGTATGTTTCCCTGATCTTTCTCATCTGTTTTCTATTTAAAACACACAGAGAAAATGTGGCACCTTGTTGTTAACCAGGCCTCTGTGCTGTTGTTTGTGACAGAAAGGTTGCATGTGCTTCACTAATCACTGGGAGTAGTCATCTTTACCAGGTTTCATGTATACCTCTTCTTACTTGTTCCTGTTGAGTCAGCTGGAGAGATTAACTGGTTTTCAACCCCCACAGCTTTATATATGTAACCCAAGCTATGAAGTTAGCTGTTCCATGCTCCCTTTGTAGTCCATGGAGGAAGCTTCAAAAGCTCATTTACTCTCTTCAGCGCATAAATCATCCTCACTTTGGGTATCTCACATAAAAGCCTGCAGTTAGATGGTGACTTTGTCTTTTCCCAGTTTATGGTGTGTGTTCAGGTAATACAGAAGTCATAAAGAATCGTGAGCTATTGCATGAGGCTGCAGTTCTCTGCCACAGGGATAAAGTTTCTCATTCTGGTATCCCAATGATTGAACTCTCCTAGCCCCTACCTTGTGTATCAGGGAGGATTTGACTCTTGTTTGATTTCATTTTTAGCCATCTTGCTCAGGAACTTTTTTAATTTTGAAAAGAAGAATTCTGTAATGCCAGAAATGACTTGGTCTGGGTGATCCTGCTGTGGCAGGGGGATTGGACTGGATGATCTTTTGAGGTCCCTTCCAATCCCTAATGATTCTGTGATTCTATAAATTAATAGCTGAAAAGCAGCTGACTCAGGAGAGAGGAACAGAGGGTTTTTCATAAAATACTGTTATGATCTGGCTAAGCTACATGCACCTGGGGAAAAAAGCACCAATTTATGACACAATGAGAAAAAACAGCATTAGAACCAAGTAGTGTGATTCACATCCACTCTACCATATACCCAGAGTTACAGGACATTGGCTAAGCAGCAGCTCTGCAAAATACACTTTATAATTACTTCAGCACAATTGGAGGTGAGAAGGCTCTGTTTTTATTGACTGAGTTTGAGGCAATTTTTTGAGTGGGCCTAATAATTTAATAAAGAGTATTGACATGATTTCTATTTTGTGAGGATTTATAGCATAAAATGTGCCAGTTACTGGTTGGGAACAAAACATATTCCTTGTGAGTATAAGCCTGCTTCTTCCTGAAAGAATAACAACACAGAATTCTACTGTTACCTGCTTCTTCCTTATTGGAAGTGATTTTTTTTTTCACCTAGAGCAAGAAAAGCCCCCCCAGCATTGTCATAAATGACTAAATTAACTCCATTTGCTTATGTTATTGGAGTGATCTTTTTTCATTGCCAAATTTGAGAAAGCATATGAACCTTCATACCTTCATCCATATTGCTTGTTCTTCCCTTTCCCATGCACTTTACTGCTTCTCAGCCTTCCAAGCAGTACTGAAGAGCAAAATCTTAGGCAGTTTGGTGGAGTTGAACTTCTAAACTCAGGGCAATAATCTCATTTCTGGATTATATGGTAGAAATTGTGTGATGGCAAAGAACACCATCATTTCAGAGGCTAATTGAGACCTGTGTCTGTACAGATTCTCTGCTTAAAGGGCACCCTGATTTAACCTCTCTTTTTAAAGAGTCAACTGAAAAAAAAGCTCCTTAAAAATGTGCAGCTTCCTCTGTGCAGTCAGCTTGGAGCGTTGCTTGCTTTCTGAGCAGGTGATGTTGGAGAAAGTTGATCCATTCAATGTGGAATGAAGGTTTCTGGTTAAGCTTGGGAGGACAAGAACATTTTATAGATTCATATATTAACCCAATTTAATGCAGTGAAGTTAGAGCCAAATGCCCTAGTCTTAAATGCCACACAAGGCAAGATCATGTGCTGAGCACATCACTTTTTGCTGCTCATTGGCAACTGGTATTCTTCTGTACACTGTGGTACCATCAGAGTTAAGTGAATGTGAGGCTTTTCCCCCCACTGGAGGAAGGAGCAGTCATTGGCAGAGTTTTCCTGTTTATCTGAGTAGTGATGCAAGACCCTTTAAAAATACTATACTAGAAGCATTTGGAGCAGTGGTCTCTTTGCAAGAAAACCAGCAGGGATGATAAACCCTACCTGAACCCAAGCCATGTCAGGTTATATTTTTAATAAAAGGCACCTATTTTTCCATCCAGTGAAATGAATAGGTTTTTCTTTTTTGTTTCATTATTTTATTCCAAGCTTGGAAAGGGAACAAAACCACCGCGTTGGAAGCCTCCATCTCAGATAAGGATAAATTACACCATCTTGTGGATATACAGAGAGTACTAAATTTTGTGTAGTGTCACTTTGGTCCTAAGGATCACCAGGATTTCCACTGAGAAGATAAGTTGATTTTTTAGAAACCCCAAACGTGATACAAAGCTCTTCCTAATAGACCTTGCTTGAACACTGTCTTTTTAGGTTCATTTTTTCAGATCCTGTCTTTTTTAAACTTGTATATTTGAGATAAATTTTTCATCTCTCTCTTTCCCTGCACGGATGAAAGGAATGCTCATCTCCTGTGCCTGTAATTTACTGTTCTGTCTACAATTATACCTGGAAGACCTATTTAGAAACTCACAGGTATTTATATATATGCAAATACAAGATGGTTTTGGAAGATGTGATTTGTCAATATCATAGAATCATTAGGGATTGGAAGGGACCTTGAAAGATAGATCATCTAGTCCAATCCCCCCTGACACGGCAGGATCACCTAGACCAAGTCACACAAGAACACATCCGGGGGGTCTTAAACATCTCCAGTGAAGGAGACTCCACAACCTCCCTGGGCAGCCTCTTCCAGTCTCTTCAAACTGATTAGGTCACCTACATTTCTCAATATTACTTTAACCAGAAGTCCACCTGATCAGTCACAGAGTGCTTCTCCATCTTCAGCAGTGCATCTAGTAGAGATTTTTTCACCTATGCCTAATAGAAATTTTATGGGAAATTGTAAGTAGCTTATGAAAATATTCAGTAGCCATACTGTTAATGCCCTTTCTTCTAGAGGATGAAGAAGATGGGAACTACCCCTGAAGACACTGTCATCTTTAATCATTGACTGTTAAGGAACTCATTAGTTTTATTTCTTCTGATGATCCCTCTAGCACCGCAGTGACTTCTGATGCCATCTAATTTTACTTGTTCATCTACCATCCAGTTTCACTCTTGCTGATGGCCTCCCATGCCAATGAGACAATACGTGGCAGAAGCTTTCCTCTAGAATATGCAGTAAAATGAATTTCATTCATTTCTAGAATTGGAAGTACAAGGCTACCCCTACCCAAATCTTCAAGACAAACCCTGTTTGACATTTGAAGGAGCTGTGCTTGAATGATAACTGGTAGTTAACGGGGTCCACTTTTTTCTGTGACTCTTGTAATCGAAAAACTCAGCAAAAAATTTGAGTGAAATTCTGTTAGCAGCTTTATATCAGATGTCCAAATGGTTTCCAATATTTCACCTAGACCGAGCAAAACGAAAACCATGTCAGCAGAGTGAGAATCCTGCCTGTTACACAGCGTGAAGCTGAAGTTTCACTGTTAGACATCTAAAGAAGTACTTTGGCTAAATAAGATTTAGGGGGTTTTTTTGTCACTGCAGCTGGGCTGGGTGAGCAGTGGGGTGTGTGTGTATATTCCCAGTGTGTTTAGACTGCTTTCAGAAGGGAATTTATATGATGCTGTAAACTGAATGCAGCTCTCGGTGCTCTCTTGCATATACCTTCACCTTCCTGTAGAGTCCTACTTTGACAGAGTGTCAGATACGGAGTGGTACATGGTAATTGCTGCTAAAAAGCCTTGGATATATAAAAATGGTCTGAATAACATGTTTGCTGTGTGCTGTACTCCCAGGCTGCCAATGTGCAAAATGCTGTTCTCTGATCTTGTGAGACGTGTGTTTTTAAGGAAGGGTCAGATGTTTCTGAGCCTGTCCTACATCTGAGTATGTGTCGTATGGCTGATCTGCTAACGCGTAGCACCGCTGGTAACTTCCCAGCACGTCAGGATAACCCCAAATGGCATTTTCTTATCTGTCCCTTGATGTGCTTGCTTTCTTCCAAAACTTTATCCTGTCAGAAATCTTCCTTCAGTGTTTCAGGGTTCAATCAAAAACGATAAAGAAAAGATAATTTAGTTCTGGTGGCACAGTGCACAGATACCACTCACTCAACAGTTTTACTGCATTAGCATGAGAGCAAACAAAGGTCCCTCTACCTTCCAAAGACAATTAACACACAATTAAACAGTTCTGATTTGCCTTATGTTTTGTCACTGGTCTGGATTTAAATCACCTGTGCCACTAAAACCATTTTAAGAAATCCCAGTTGTGACATTTAACTTCCTCTGCAGAACTGTTGTTTTAGCAACTGTGTATGAACTTAGTGTTTTGTGCTATTGTTTTGTTTGAACATTCAGCCATATGATCATAATTCAACAGAGTTGTCTTGGGTAAATGTTAGGGGGATGTGTCTAGCAGCTCTGCATGCAGTTAGTGACTCTGTATGATGCTTGAAAACAAAACATGCTAATAGAGGTAAAAAACTTTAGTGTATGTGTGTGTATATATATATATATATTTATGTGAGTGTATGTGTGTGTGTGTGTGTATATATATATATATTTATGTGAGTGTATGTGTGTGTGTATATATATATATGTATGTCTGTATGTATGACTGGCCTTCCTGCTATATACCAAATGGTGCTATTCTATGACTTCATTCCTTTATTAAGAGCATCAGCAGTAACCAGTAAAGCTCCTGGATGGTAGCAGGATGGAAGAACACACTAATCCAGTGCACATGCGTTTTCCTCTTTGTTTCAGTGACTTTAACCTCTCTGGGAAGATGCTTTGCTCTAGCTGGGGTGCTTTTCTAAGCGTCTTAAAGTTTGTTCCAGTGATGAATGCAGGCAGCACCTTTCTAGCCCCAGGCTTGGCTGGTAAACTTCTCATATTTTAGTCTATGTCCTCCAAAAGTTTACAAAATACGAGCAGTTCACTTCAGTCAAGTGAAGCTGGCAGGCAGAGATTCCCACTTCCAGTTGTGCAGTGCATCACTTCTAATAAAATAGAATAGGAAATCCCATACCTGGGAAGAGAGCAGCATAACTTCCTTTGTTTTAAGAACTGGTGAGCTACCTGGGCAAAGAGCTCAAGAATGCAGTCCTACGTGTTTGAGTGTTTTGCATTCGGTTGATTCCTATCCCCTTGGGTCCTGCCATCTCCTGCCATTGTTTTTGCCAGAAAAAAGCACTGCACTCCTGGTTTTTAAAAGAGGGTGCGTTATGTGACTCACAGAATTCATTAGAAAGCCTTGATTTTCATGTGAAGATGCAGTTGGGGCACAGTACTGAAACGGCAAACGTATCTTGGTGCTTCAGTGTGAAGTGAACTAGTGCCACGGATTTTTCAAAACCTAAAGAAAGAGATGCATAGAGGCAGTAGTAGCACAAAGTTTGTTCTCAAAATGCAGTGTTTAAGTACTTAAATGTCATATAAAAATGTTGTAAGATTACCCATTTCTAGCTGGTGATCTGTCCACATGTTTGTTGATTTCTTTGGCTGATACCAAGTTACTCAGTGCATTAAGTTTTCTTATCTCCATGTTAACAGGTCTGTTACCACAGCTATTAGGAGTAGCACCAGAGAAGGCCATAAAACTTACTGTAAGTTTGCAAAAGGGTTGTTTTCACACTTCTCCATCTTGTAAAGACCATCCAGCTGCAGTCAGCACTTAAGGATTTTTATCCTTAACGTGTCAGCAGCACAGTAGAGACTGTGTTCATTGTTTTTGCTTGAGACAAACTTAATTTGCAGAAACAACTCTTTCCATCTCAGCATCGCAAGTGTCATACAAGTCACATGCAGGTATATATTTGCATGTACTAAGGATCTCACTGAACACTTATTTTTGAGCTTGCTCCAAAATACAACGAGCTTGTCCAGCTCGTTCAGCTCATCTGCTCGTTTTAAGTATCACAAGCCTTTGGTTTCACTTTGTAACAAAACCAGATAATTATTTAGTGGACTGGGAAGGCTTTTTCTGTGTCTCCACGCGGTTCCTGCGTGTCTAATTCTAGTATAACAGGGTGAGCATGTAGTGAAATGTTGATAAGGAACATATTTACATGCTTTTGCCCCCCCTAATTATTTTATAATCTGCAATTTAGTTATTTCTTGACTGATTTAAAGACAGAAGAGATTCTTATTCTGTGATAATAACACACTTGCAGTGTTTTGTTAATTCACCAATAAGTCACTATTCACCAAACCTTCTAATATGCATTTTAAAATGAGAAAGGTACTTGATGCTATTAATTGAACTCCTGTTGCATTAAAACTGAGTGTTCTTATGCTAATTTAAAATTATATTTCAATCTGTAAATGCATTGAGCGTTTCTAAAATCTTGCATGGCTTCGTGACTCATTTTGAGATAATGATTTAATTAATGAGCATGATATTTTTTTCAGTAATATGTATTTAAATTATCCTGCAAATCTTTCTTGGAAAGAAAAACATGGCTTTACAGTATTTCATACAAAATTTACAGTGTGTTTGATCAGTGTTTTCATGGGTGTATTTGCACTTTCAATTGCACACGTTTTGCAGCAGATGTGTGTTTTCTCCAACCTTTTAATTTATCCGCTCTCATAAATGTTTGTTTTTAAAGGTTAATGATTTTGTGAGAGATAAGTTCAGGACTAAAGACGGCTCTGTCCCACTGGCTGCAGAAATTCTTGCTGGTGGCTGTGTAAGTATCTCTAATTTCCTTACTTCATACGAGATTCATGAAAGTGCAGTGTTTGAGATTATCTTTGTGGGCTAAGAGTTCTGTTTAACTACAGATCCGGTTCGGGAACAGACTCTACTTGAGTCTCTCAGTTCTTTCCTAGATAGGCCAGCCACTCTTGATGAAAGGGTAAATGTTTCTGTGCATCGTGCCTTTTAACTCTGCTGAATAATTCTCACAGCTTAGATTTTGTTTCCTTAATAAAGAATGTGTCTTTATTCATGTTGCCTGTAGTTTATAGCCTGAAGATTATTCATGCTAACCTTTCCAGAAGTTAATAGCGAGTTACTACTTTGTGGCACCCACTCTGCCACGTCACTTCTTTCCTGATGTGTTATTGTACCCACTAATTTTCACTTTTTGCAGTGATACCAGCTTTTGCAAATGGCAAAAACTACTCATGCTTCTTGGAGTTCAGAGGAGATGTAGGCTGCGTAATGTTAATTCAGTACATAATGCATTCCTGAATGTAGGCTGTGTTTAAAACCCACTAAGTTTTTAAGAGTGTTTTGCTTGAACAAGGTGGTATCTTAATGAACAACTGGCATATTACTGGGTAAATGATAATACTTCTTGGTTTGGGCTAGGGCTGTCTGTTCATATTACAGCTTACTCTATCTGGTATATTGATTTGGTTCAAGCAAATGTAAATACTTTAGGTAAAATGAATAGTTGTTCAAAGACCAGTGCACTTTACAGATAAAGAACTCTGTTTATTTAAACGGGCTTTGATCACTGGGGCAGAGCAGCGTCGCTCTATTTTCAATCTATCTTTGTTTCTGCTGTCATAAGACAGATGAGGTCACATTTTCAAGCAGCTTCTAGCAGAGTCGAAAACTACAGTGAGCAGTAACCTAAAAACAAATGCTTGTGTTTTAACCTCGGTAGGTGTGGAGATTTGTGCTGCCGTGTGTGCTTTGCAGAGAGCGTACGGCGATTATCTGAGCCTCAGGGTGCAGTGGCTGGGTTGCATTACAGGCTGAGAAGCCCTGGCTTTCTGTAATTCTCAGGAGATGGGGCAGGATTTGGCTGCTGTCTCACTGCTCCTTCTGTTTGATCACTGACCTGTTGTAGACTGCCAGGTAGGATCCCCTTGTTCTGTAACTTTAGGAGCATTCAGGGGAGGGGAAAAAAAAAAAAGGAAGGGAGAGAAGAATGTGTCTCTGAAGCCCTAAATAAAAAGCATGCAGTAAATGAAGGAAAAATGCAATAAAGTGCTTGCAGAGTAAAAAGTATTTGCCTCTTACACTAATAAAACGTCTTATGAACATAGCAGCCATAGAGAACACAGCAGCGAAGTTTTAATTTAAAATGTCATTTACTCGAGAGTTTTTATTTTTACAGACTGCTGTGAATTTTTTAATGCAGTACAAAAAGCACTTTTGCAGAGAGCTGTCATTCATGGGAATACTGCAATAAGCTTTTTGCGAGTAGTTCCTTGCACACGGAGGATCTGCTTTGAGGTGATTCAAGATGTATTTTAAAGCGGCTGTAAACGTTGGATTTTCCTGTTTGGCATGTGAAATGCATATTAACAGTGAGATGCTGCACAGAGTTAGACGTGCAGTGGCAGAATGCTTTGAGTTTTCTTTTAACTGGAATGCTCCACTTAAGGGCATAGTCTAGTGCCAGGCAGATAGGTTACAACTTGTCTTTTCTGCAGGTGGTCTTTGGGGTTTTTGTAATTTTAAACCAAATTCAGACTAGCAACAGAGACTCGCGTTGCAAGCGGTGCCTGGGTTTTTGGGGATGAACTTTTCTCTCCTGGTGTAAATGTGTGCATAAAATCTCATATGGGTTTTTCCTGTGCAGTTCAGCATTGTGTTGGCCTGATGTTTTGTTCCCAGTTTAATCCTAGTTTCCCCGTGGAAGCCGTAAGGACACTGTTAAATGCTGTTGAAAATTTCCAGCCTTGGATCTTTCCCTCATTTCACAATGTAGTAATGACTTACGTGGGAGGCAAGAAGACAGCAGTGCATGATGTGTTAAGAGTCTAAAAAGGGGCAGCCAACTAAGATGAATTTTATAAAAGACACCTACCTTATCACCTTTCCGCTCCCCACATCTGCTTCTCAGCTGGGAGTGCGCTACAAACACTGATGTGAAATTCTCGTCTTCCAGTGCTTCTGTTTCCCTGCACTGTCTATTCATTTCTCAGGCTGGATTTTAGTGTTTTAAATACCAGCCCTTCGAGTACAGCCGAGTGGTAGTAGCTAAGAAAGGGAGGACAGAGCAGATACTTTGGTAGTTTGGCTTGTTCAGTAACACAAAGGGCTTTGAAGGGGTCAGTATTACCTGAGTGGATCCACTCCGCTGTTTGCCCAACCATTGCCAGGCGCTGACTTTTAAGTCCCCAGGAGTTTGCTTTGCATCATAATTACTGAGAATTAGTACACATGGCTGACTTTTGCACTTGTAACTAAAGCTGATTGTTTCATTGAACAAGTCTTTGTCTGTTTTGTAAACTGTTTTCTCTCCTGCAACAAAAAAGAAAGGGGGGAAAAAACCTACAAAAGAAGATGAAAATAGATCTTTTCCTTGTGACCTGGTGGCACTTAGTTCGCTTAACAGCCTGTTTCATAGCTTTTTATTATGCAGAGATGAAAGCGATAGGTTGATAGTGATAGATGAAAGTGGTTTATAGTGATTTATTTTTTGAGGACCCCCCCCAAGAATAGAATTAAAAGTATAACCTTTGCATCTTTATATGGCATCTGAAGGACGGTGGTTACGTACATTCCTAAATCAAAATCTCCTTTCTTTGGAAGAAGTTTTCTGAGCGCCAGCGGTATTTGTAACCCCATAAAAATATATGTTCCTTTCAGATTTGCACGGTGCCTGACACCCACCATGAACTGTGGCTCTGCTGTGCAGTTAGAACTCTCCTCACTCATGCGAATCCTATAGAGACCTTATCATTATTACACTAGGAAAAAGCCTCGGTTCCAGCACTTCTTGTAACAGTACTGCAGGGCATCTGAACCACACGTCTGCCTTTGACCTCTCTGAAAGAAGAGGTGCACAAATGTTCCACGGTTGGTTTCTGCTAATGCTGTAGGTTACCTTCAGAGATTTATCCATTAACTGATCATCTGGGTAAGCTCTAAGTGCAAACTTGAGATTTATTTTTTAAAGAGGCAATAATCTTAAAACTTTCTACAAGCTCTTTTTTTTTTTCACCTTCTTTCCATTTATTTTCTATTTTAAATAAAATCACTAGTCACAATGAGTTTAGTTGCTTGCTTTGTTTAAACTTAATTCACTTAAGACCTTATGTTAAAAGTAGCCTGATTTTTTTTTTTTTAATCCAGTACTGGACATAATTATTGGGGGGGGGGGGGGGTTAT